>JAUTWP010070409.1:0-12500 GCA_033042655.1 Cyathermia naticoides
ATGGCCTTTGTTAAACCAGTTATGGAACCACTGGTCGGTGCAAGTAGAAACACCTACCCATTGAGCCTTGTGGAGCACTCACTCTGGGTTGTACACGTAGTCGGTACCGAGGTTAAAAATGTCATGCCTCGAGTGAGAGATTCGATCTCAGTACCTACCAGCCTTAAGTCCGATAGCTTAACCACTCGGCCACGGAGCCCGGTACAATGCCTGAAATGATTGCCTGGTTTTATACACTGACTATAACATACACACAAACTGAATGTATGTTTTGAAGTTTTGTGTATCACGAAATAGCATGTCAAATGTACTATGTACATGTAAGTAGGGAAAAACAAACTATTGTGAATTTTTATAAATGAAAATATTTCAAATTTTAAAATCTCCTCATGTCATATGAATAAGATGCAATTAAAATTGTTTAATAATTTATGAAGGTGATGAATATAAAAAGATTGGTGTAAAAAAACATAATAAAATTTACTAAAAGATAAACATAATCTGTAATTTCATGACCTGTTAAATTAACATAAATGTTATAATTTGCTTTTTTCATATAGAGAAGTAAATCTTCAATATAAATATAATGAAAAAACATACTGTAAATGGGTTTTATTCGCAGGAGTATTATTTTCATATTTTTAATTTAACCACGAAAATTACACTGTATAGAAAAATGTTGATAATTGTTAACCCTTATTAGTTACTATTTTGTTTTCTCCATTTTAAATACAGGAACAGCATCTTGTTAAAATGTAGTTATTAAAAACTAATAAATAGCAATAATAACTGAAAAAAATAAGCATGTTGCTATCAAAACAACATGCGATAAACATGCAATAAATCAGGTTTTATATATAGTTTTTTGTACGTTTTTTTTATTAGTACATGTATTTATTGTCTGCATGTTGTGGGATGTAGCTCAGTCGGTAGCATGCCCACCTGTGAAGCGGTCGGACATCGGATCGATCCTTCTAAGTGGATCCATCTGCAGTTTTGGCTATTTTTAGTTCCAAACAGTGCTCGACAACTGGTTCATCAAAGGCTGTGGTATGTGCTGTCCTGTCTGTGGGAAAGTGCATATAAAACATCCCTTGCTCCACTAGCCGATGATAAGATAAGAAAAGAATAGCCTATGTGACAGCAGAGGGTTTCCTCTGAAAAAATGTGTCAAAATTACCATATGTATGATGTCCAATAGCCGCTGATAGCCCAAACTGCAGCAAGGTCCACTCAGAAGGATCGATCCTATGACAATAATGATAGCATAGCAAACATAAAACATGTAAAATTGTTTGAATGAAATGTTATTATTAATGTGTTGATGAATTCCTTACTAAATAAAATATATTTGCACAAAAATAGATGGTGCATTTTCATAGTCTTCAAATATATATGGAAAATATAAGAAGAGTTAAGGTGCAAAACACAATAGACCATTTAGCACCCAAAGAAATTAATAAGTTTATTGTTAGGAAGAAATTAACAGTATGGATTTGTCATAGTTGGGTTTCAAAGTAGTTGTGTCCAAGTGTTTCATAGCAATGACGCCACTGGAACACATTGATTTTTATCTTATCCTCGGTTATTGGACATCATACATATGGTATTATAGCACAATACATTAGCATTAATAAATGAAATTTGTTGTTAAAAATTAAAACAAAATCACATTTTATGTAATTAAAAAAATGTGTATATCGCATTTTGCGCCTGAACTCTTCACATAGACATACAAATACACACAAGATTGTAAAGTTATGAGTCAATTATATAAATTACCACCACTGATTTTGTATTAAAAAATAAACAACGTCATTAGAAAATAGCTAATTGTGTCCGGTTTAGATAGAGTCCACTGTTGTTGCATGCATTTTAGCATGGCATGAAAATAAGTGTATTCATTAAAAAAAAGTTTAAATGGAAAGGTTATTTTAAATAAAAATTGTTACAAAGATACAGAATTCTTAAAACCTATTTTAGAATACTTGCATGTATTTTACAATAGCATGAATGGAAGTGTATTCATTCTACAATGTTAAGATTTTAAAAGAAATAAAAAGGTATTTAAAGGGGCAGTATCTGGTTTTTTTAAAACAATTTAACCATTTAGAATATATATCTTGTATGTTTGATGCACACTACGCTACATTCTTCTGACGCAACGATCTGCTGTACCATATTTAGGTCACGTGAATAGCACTATGACTTAGTGATGGCAGACATCTGGCGACCTGCCTCACCGATTTATAGTGTATTTCGCGTGATTTAATTACGATACAGCAAATCGTTGCGTCAGAAGAATGGAGCCTGGTGTTAATCAAACAAACGTAAAAAATCTATTCTAAATGTTTAAATATTTTTTAAAAAACCAGACAAGCCACTTTAAATTACAAATGTTACATAGATAATGTAGAAAGGGGTGAAGAGTCGAACACCAACATTAAACAAAAGGTTAATGTTATTTCAAGCAAGATATACATAGATTGAAGTGCACCACACTTTAAATAACAAAATGTGCATAATAAATGATCCCATTCTTTCAAAAAATACTGCACATGTGCACCAAGTTTTATCAATGTTAGCAGTCGCACCAATCTCAAAATGGTCAGATAAATCATGATTTGCACCTTTTGCTGCCATTAACATTTCAAATATAACTGAAAAAAAATGCTTTTACAGCATTTTAAATAAATACTATTCAAATTTCTATGTTGATAACTATTTTAAGAAATGTTTTATACTACTACGACATGAATATAAAATATAAAATATGTTTTATTGTACTGACAGCCATAGAAAATGCAGCACCAATTCGAATGTCATTCATGTGTTTTGATTTTCAAGAAAAGTAAAAAGTATATATTTTTTTATTTAACGACACCACTAGAGCACGTTGATTTTTATCTTATCAATGGCTATTGGACATAATACATTTGGTCATTTTGACACATTTCTTCAGAGGAAACCTGTTGCCACCACATAGGCTACTCTTTTTGATAACCAGCAAGGGATCTTTTATATGCACTTTCCTATAGACAAGACAGCACATACCATGGCCTTTGATGAACCAGTTGTGGGCCACTGGTTGGAACGGAAAATAGCCCAATCTGCAGCTGGGTCCACTGACAAGGATCGATCCGACGACCAACCGCTTCAAAGGCAGGCACACTATTATTACAATAGATAGACGATCATAGCATGTCTGTATTTAGTGAAATATTGGATTTGTCACTGCAATCTTGAGTAATGTTTAATGTTATTACAGCCGACTCTGTCTAAACCAGATCCAGTTGGGACCAACAAAATATGCTGGTTTAGACAGAGTGCCAGTTTAGATAGATTTTATTCAGTGTTGTGGCTGGGTGGGACTTTGTAATTGTGCTGGTCTACACAGAAATCCTGATTAGACAGATGCTGGTTTAGACAAGAGTCCACTCTAGTTAATTGGTGGTTTCAGTTTCAATATCGTAAACTAAAAAGTAAAGTTTGTTTTATTTAACGATGCCACTAGAGCACATTCATTTTTATCTTATCATCGGCTATTGGAATTTTAGTCATTTTGATAGAGGAAACCTGCTACTGCTAAATAGGCTACTCTTTTCAATAAGCAGCAAGGGGTCTTTTATATGCACTTTCCCACAGACAGGATAGCACATACCATGGCCTTTGATCGACCAGAAAATAATCCAAACTGCATATGGGTCCTCTGAAAAGGATTGATCCAACAACCGACCACTTCAAAGGCGGACACGCTACCAACTGAGCTACGTCCAGCTCTAAATTCTTAACTAACCCTGAATGTATTTATAGACTTAAATCCTAAAACAAAAAACTCAAAAATCCATTAAAAATAAATAAAAATAAATTGAATTATGATAATTTCCAAAAAAGTACATCTTTGAACTGCATCAGTCCCAGCTCTCCCAGCTCGGACACACACGCATACGCAGCCTCACTCTGCAGAAAGAGCTGAACCAGGCTCATTTCTTCACTGCGGAACATCGCCCCCATCTCTGCAGTGTATTAATCTTCCGTTCTATGAAGTGCTTCTGAAATAAAAATGTTTTATATTATACACAATTAGGACACGGTCAAGTTGTTTAACGTCTATGTTCAGAGCCAGGCTGTTATAGCAGATGCCTATCGCATGCAGAGTTTATGGTTTTATCCATCCAATGAGTCCGGGACAGGAGGGGGGCAAGGTCACACTAATGGAAACAAGTGAGTTCCACTAGCCCAGTTTGCTGACTGGTGTGTGGGTTTGGTGCAGCTGGTTTTGGGATTTTTTAAGTGAAATATGCCAAATTTGAAATTGGTGTATAATTTTAAACTCAGTGTTCATTATATTTGAAAGTCTTTACTTTCCAACGGACAGGACAGAACATATCACATCATTTGCTAAACCAGTTGTGGACCACTGACTGGAATGGAAAAATAGCCTAAATGTAAACATCTGAGAAGGGTTTGAAACAAATGTCCAACATGTTTCATGTTTACATTTACAATGTTATCATTATTATAATTTGAAATATTCAGCAATGTTATTTTTTTTTAAAGAAATTATGAAACATTTTCTAAGTGGTGCTTTCTCATAGTCTGTATATATTTTATGAAAAAGTCTCTGTAGCAATACAATATTTTACTGCTCCAATAAAATATATAATTTGATATGAAATTTTAATGGCACACCTGGCACACTCCCCCCCACCTAAATTTAACGATTTTTCAATTTTTTATGTTGTAAATAATTTTGGGAACGTTTGTGGCACTTAGGCTTGTCATTGCATCCCCTAAATGAAATTTCTGGAACCGCCACTGATGACGGAACACCCAATTATCACTCTTATGAGATCATTTGGAGACATATTGTCATCGGTGTATTGCTCTATTTTGAATTAGTACTTAAAATTTAAATGTAGATTTGAGGGAGATGGGGGAGGGGAATTTCAATCAGTATGTTAATAATTAATTTAAATGGACACATACACACGCACACGAGAGAGACACCAAATATACACAGCTGAGCAGATACTGTACAAACAGGAGAAGGTTAAGAATTTTTAATTTCCCATTCACTTAATGTGGTTAGGTGTCATTAAACATGTCTGTGGTGTCTAAATTGGTTCAATATTCTACAGTGGACTGTCTAAACAGGACCTCCAATAAACAAGTTTAACAAATTCTGACCCTGGGAGAAGTCATCTACACAGACTGGTGACCATCTATACGTAGGTTGACAAGCTACGTCACAGTCACGTGACGCGTGCCTCTGAAATTGACCGGGTTGGCAAAACAAAGGGCAATTCAGCGAAACCAGTAGAGCGATACTTGTATTGAAGTGTTAAGAATATTAACAATGCCAACTAGTTGCTGTGCCCTAGGGTGCACAAATCGTTTTATAAAGCAATCTGGCATCGGTTTTTATCGTTTTCCAAAAAATATTGACCGTAGCCGTAGGAATCGATGGAGAGTGGCAACAAAACGCACTTGCATTGAAGACAAATCAAAAACGTGGGAACCGGCAGAACACGATCGTATCTGCAGTGAACATTTTATCACAGTAAGTTTTATAGACAATGTTTATTAATTACATTGATGTTTTATTATGGAATAAGCTTTAATAAATATTGTTATTAATTAATCATTAAAATTGTGTTTCATTTTTCTAGTATTTTCTAGTGTTTAATGCAACACCGACACCTCTCATACTAATCTCGACTGAGATTAAAACTTGTAGTTGCTGTTTGTTTGAAAATATGAAATAGATTTATGTAGGAGGTGACATGTTGGTAGTGGGCAAGTTGAGTGAAGCATTCTAAATTAGTAAATGAAATTGTTAGATTTCTAGTTGTTTTGAAATAATTTCTTATTGTACCAACTCCAAGGGATTAACATTATAACAAATATTAATCTGAAAATTGAGGGCATCATATGCAATTTTACCCTATGGAAAAATCCCTGACTCCTCGTGAACATATAATTTATTTTAAAATTTGTTTACAGGAAAACCCGTAGATGATTGTGATCATCCAGATTACTTCCCTAGCATCTTTACCTTTTTGCCACATCGAGAGAGCACAACCAAGAAAGTTAGCAGATACCACCGAGTGAAGCATCGCAGAGAAGTATTACAAACTCTAGATGAGGAGATACAACAGGAACAGAATAGAAATTCTGCTGCTAACACTCTTCTTGACCTCTGCGATACCATATATACATCAAAATTAACAGACACAGGTGACATTATAAGATACATTTTAATTCTTATTCTATAGCATATATACATCCACATTTATAGACACAGCCAACATTATAATACATGTATGTTGTTTATATTCCATAGCATATATATATACATGTACATCTACAAGTGACATTATAACATGTGTGTCATATCTGGAATGACTTTATTTCAGTATTAAGAGTACAATACATACATATAGGGAAATATAAAAAAGGATTGATTAATATATATAATAACAAAATTGGAAACAAAGGTAGCTGTCGGAGGTGGATCCAGAAAATCTGTGATGGGGGGGTGGGAAGAATTAAAAATTTCAGAAATTAGTCCCAAGTTATAATATTGTGTATCTTTGGAGTCTCCAATGTAATATGAAAAAGAATATAATAAATTTAATTGTCAAAATATTTAGGGGGGCCTGCCCCTCTGGATCCACCTCTGATTGCTGTAAACACAACACTCAGATTAAACAAAGTATATATTTACACTAATACATCCAGGGTTTTGGAAAAATCCCTGACATCCAAGTTACATCTTCTCGTTGCTATTAATGTTGCATTATACTCATGATAATTTATTATTACTGTATAGGTACTGACCCAATCCCTGAGGAACCAAGTCAACTGCAAGAGGAATTTTTGGAACTGCAGGGGAAATATTCGCAATTACAGACAGAGTATCAACAAGTACTAGACGAGAACAGAGAACTCACTGATGAAATACAAAAGAAGAAGTTTACTTTTAGTAACTTAGATAAATTAATGCCAAAATATCAGCTTTAACTGGCCTGTGCACAATGCCATTGTTCATGTGGGTTTTAGCTCGGGTAGCACTATGTATTAAGAGAATAGGTAATGTAAGTCCTGGTGACCAGTTGTTGTTGGTTTTAATGAAGTTGAGATTAAACTTGACAAACTGAGACTTGGCAATGCGTTTCAACATCTGTCCTACGCAAGCATCAAAGATTTTAAGCCATTGTATACCAGTTTTTGCCCAGAGACTCTAATTTCTAATACAGTGGCCAGATAAAAATAAAATTATGAAAAACATGCCAAAAGTCTTTAAAAAAACCTATAAGAAGTGCAGAGTTGTCATTGATTGCGCGGAAATATTTCTTCAGAGACCATCCAATTTAGATACAAGGGCCAACACTTGGAGTAATTATAAACATCACAATACACTGAAGTTTTTAATTGGTATTACACCATATGGTTCGGTTAGTTTTTTGTCAGAATGCTTTGGTGGGAGGGTTAGCGATAAAGAAATAACTAGACAATCTGGGTTTTATGATAAATTGGAATATGGGGAGTTAGTTTTAGCAGATAGGGGTTTTCTCATTGAGGAAGAACTTGCAATACATGGTGCATCTCTGGCTATACCACCTTTCACAAGAGGCAAGAAGCAGCTGTCTCAGCGAGAAATTCAATGTTCAAGGAGGTTATCAAGGGCCAGAATTCACGTTGAAAGGGCAATAGAAAGAATAAAAAATTATCAAATTGTAAAACACATTATGCCAATATCTTTGTCAAAACATACTAATGATATTTTAATAATCTGTGGTGCACTGACAAACTTGATGCCAAAGCTTGTGAAATAAGTAATTACCATTTCAACAGTTATATTAGCAATTTACAAATTAATTCAGTTTTATTTTTAAATACAATACATAAATGATAAAGCAAACATATAAAATGTTTTTTATTTCTAATGTTATAACAGAAATCCAATAATTATATATAATCAACATTTTGAACATATCTCACACATCCATGATCCCTTTGGTTTCCTGGTGAGACCTACGCAACCAAAGTGAAAGAATTTCACTTGACAAATATCTCTTGAACATTTCTGTACCTTTCCAAATTTAGGTCTATTACAATTACAAATTGATTTATTTTATTTTACTTGGAGTTTATGACATAGAATTTCAGGGATAACAAAGTTAAAGGCAAAGAAGCTACATTTATCAATTAATAATTTAACAAAGTCTGGGTCATAGACAATGGTTTGTATGCATATCCCTTTGGTACTGTAAACAACAAAGTCACAAAACAATAATTTAGTCACATACATTTGAAACTGAACCTGTGTGTAATGTCTATGGGTTTTCTTGAGGTTCAGGTCAGTGTCCAGATAAAAATCCTTGTCGATTTCACCTATTGTCGAGATTTCAATGTCCTTGTATTTGTATGTACATTTTACCTCTAAAAGACCGGTACCATGACAATCACAAGTTCGAATGCCATCTGGGGATGCTGCAAATATGGGGCATGCGGTGTCAATAACTAGGCCACTTTCATTTAATACAAAGTTATTGTGATTTTTTTCCATTATATCAAAGTAAAGAACTTTGGCCTTTGACAGCATCTATCTTAGAAATGTCTGTGGGGTTATACTTCATGATTTTGTTAAGCAGTCCTTCTGGTGATGTTGTTTCGCGTCTAGTTTTAATATCATGTGCAGTTGTGGCCGTTATCCTTCCTTCCCTATGCCGATGCCACAACGCACTGTCAGCTTGTGACCGTGTCATTTTTTCAAGGTTTTCAACTTGTTGACGATTTGGCTTGAAATCTTTTATGAAGTTTTGACATTTGGCTTCCAAGTCTTCAGCAGACAGTGCAGAATACTCCACTTCATGGAATCTAGTTAGTAACTAAAAAATGGAGACAAAATAACATTAATAATGCTTGTAGTAGAACAGCCAATAAGCAAAAAGCTTTCAAAAAAAAGTTTTACCTGCATGGAATGTTAATAGCAGGTACCCATGCTAAATGGCCTAAAAATTACCTTTAACATATTTAGTGGCATCCACCCTAGTATTTCTGTCTGACCTATGACTGACTGATTTAGCATCGGTGCCTGCTATTAACATTCCATGCAGATAAAAGTCACAATTTTGATCCTTGGCTGGTCTACTATTGTATTAAAGTGAAATAATGACCACAACACTCAATAGCAATATATGTACATGTAAAATGATACAAAATAATATAATTTATTAATTGCCATATTGATATAGATAGTGGCATATTCCAGATTTACAAAAAAAACCTGTCCACAGATTGTGATTTTTTAAATAATTTTTTTACTAAACTTAGTAATGCATACAGGACTATTTGAATGTACTTTGTGCTTATATTTACACTCATTATTACATACATGTACATTGTAACATAAAATATGTTGATGCTGTTTAAAAATTGTTTTCCCCCAAAACAAAATTCTACTCTTTCACAAGTGCTGCAAAATTATTACCTGCTGACAGTGAGCAATGAAATGACTGATAATGCAAAAACATGACATTGAATAGGAACTTACTTGTGGAATTTCCTCAGAATTTCTTCAGAAGCAGTGTTCGTTTCCGAATCATCTTTTGTGAGAATGCATGCCTTCGGGTAGATTAGCTTTAGCTCCCTCAAAGCTGCTTCTTCATCAACTGGTTCAACTTCACGTGGAGGTGGGCGTTTTCTCTTCACACTCCCTTTTTTGTACCTTGTGAAGTCAAGTTCTCTCAAAGGCTTTGGTGTAACCTATACAAATTAAAAATGTAGTTTAAAATATACCCACTAGAAAATTATAAACATCTAAATATTTTCATGTATAGCTTTTTAATTATTAATATTATACATGTATGTAATTTATTCAAAATATGATATGCATGTTGAACCCTGTGTACTGATCAGATATGTATATATATATATATATATGTAATAAAAGTATTTTATATTGTTCGATCAGATATGTATAGGTAATAAAAGTATTTTATATTGTTCGATCAGATATGTATAGGTAATAAAAGTATTTTATAATGTTCGATTAGATATATATGTAAAAAGTTTTATATTGTTCGATCAGATATGTATAATTATGTAATAAAAGTATTTTATATTGAACAATGCAGTGTTATAGTATTACTGAGACATGTATGTAATCACATGTCTATAAACATAACACAACATACCTCTTTTCTGTAAAATCTGTTCCAAACACAAGATGTACTTGTTCGTGACTGATTGTTGTATCCAAGTTTAACAGCAGCTTCTATCTTGAAAAGAATTGCAGCGATATGACTGCATGCCTCTCCCAAACTGAAAGATTGATATAACAATAATTTACTCCCTCTCTCTCCAGTGTGTGTGTGTGTATGTATATGGGATGTTGTTATAACTTTTGTTTATTATTATTATATATACAAACACACACACTAGTAAAAACAAAATGAGTCACAGGACTCATTTGGGTCGATGCCAAATAATAGCTAAAAATATATTATAATGTGGCAACAACATTTCAGTATTTGTTTAATAAAATGGTTTAAATTAGCCACTTGATACTGTTTAAGCAAACACTTCAGCCTTGATACACCAAACATTGGCTAAAATGAAAATTATTTCCAGTGTGACCCTTGCTGAAGATATTTTTAATGTATCTTTCTTTGTTGGGTGATTTTAATACCTGTCTCCACCCCTCTATTTTAACAAAAACATGAAAACAAATTATATATATATTACACACACAAACATGATTTTTTTATATATATATATCTTACCCTGCCATACAGGTGCAGTGGGCTGATATCACGTATCCCTGTTTCTTGTCCAGACACACCCAAGGCTCGTGTGGTTTCTTGGTTAGGCACTTGCACATCCGCTAGGTGGCGCGTCCTAATTACCTGGCTAAAACAATGCATTGCCGCCATTGACCTCGTTGACCGTTTTGCGTCAATAGCCCGTGTTGAAATTCTCCAGTTTACTCAGTTACGCATGCGTATTCTGTGCTATTTATATCCCTATTGAATTCTTCAGAGCACTAGCTATCACGTGGTACCAAGCACGCAGATATTTTTCATCGCATCGATTTTTACCAAGTTTTTGAAGATTTTGACTTAAAATTTCTCCTAAAAGGTGAGCAATACCAACTTTTTAAACACATATACCTTGTTTTCTTACATTTTAACTATTTTATAAAAAAGATCCCATGATATTTCATGCAGCGGTTAAAAAACGACAAGCCCCGAAAGTTAGGGTGATTTCACCGCTTTTATCAAAGCGATACCTGTTTTCTGTGGAAGCGTCTGGTCCTCGTTTAAGAGGTCACGTGACCAATGGCAGCTATTTGATTGGCTGATGGTTAGATCATGGGGTACTTTTAAGGTGTTTTTAACTGGAAATTGCCAAGTCTTTACAAACGTTTTTAAATGTTCTTCACAATTAATTTGTTAGAAATTCTTTGTTTTCATTCAAAATTTAATATTTTATAAATATTGCAGCTGTGTTTAACTATATTTAAAAAAAAATCAGTTTTATTCTGAATTTATTTTAAATATATTTTAAAAAATAAAATCTTTACAATTTATTTGTTACAAATTCTTTTGTTTTCAACATTTAATATTTTTATTAATATTGCAGCTGTGTTTAACAATATTAAATCATTCAAGGGTTTATTCTAAATTGGTTTTAAATACAATTAATTTTTGTTACCAATTAAATGTTTTAGGTGTTTAGATATTTTTTTACATTTGATATTTTTACAATTATTGCAGCTGTGTTCAACTATAAAATAAACTGTTATGCTGGGTTGTAATTTTTACAAGACAGTAACATCAATTACACAGAAACTTCAGTTATTATGGTAGTTTAATATACACAATTTTACAATGCTGAGTGCATGAAGGCTAAAACATTTCATTGATTTTATATAGATAATTTGCTATTACAGTGTATTATATTTTAATTTTTAAATATATTTTCAGGTTTCATCATGGCCTCCAGTCAACCTGGTGAAGGATCATCTGATAAAGATGAAAATGTTGACATTGGTCCATTCTGTTCAGCCATTGGAATTTCAAGAAATAACTTGCAGAGTGGTGAATTCCCAGCTTTATCACAGTTGAAAAACGGGGCGATTCTTGAACTTCATTCCTTTGTGTCCAACTGTAAAAATTATCAGCTTGATAGCATGTGTGCATGGATTAAGACAATCTATTTGAGTAATGGCTGGAAATGGCCTCACCCAAACCCAGCTACCTTGAAATTGTCATTCTCAAAACTTCAGGCAAAGCGTAAAAGGTTGAGCAAGGATAAAAAATTTCTTTGAAGACAAATTCATCATACCAGGAGTTAAAACTGATGGGCCTACACATACTATTGAACATGGGTTACAATCTTCAGAAAGTACCTCTAGGAAAAGAAAAGCTAGCTGCGCGGAGTCTGAATGTTTAAAATTGGTCAAACTAAGTTTGGTCACAGATGTCGAG
>JAUTWP010070520.1:0-12497 GCA_033042655.1 Cyathermia naticoides
TAAACCTAATAGGGCAAGAAATTGATGTAAACAATAGGGCAAGAAATCTATGCAAACTTAATAGGGCAAGAAATTCATGTAAACTTAATAGGGCAAGAAATTGATGTAAACTTAATAGGGCAAAAAATCGATGTAAACTTAATAGGACAAGAAATTGATGTAAACTTAATAGGGCAAAAAATATACATAAACTTAATAGGGCAAAAAAAATATGTAAACTTAATAGGGCAAAAAATTGATGTAAACTTAATAGGACAACAAATCTATGTAAACTTAATAGGGCAAAACATGCATGTAAGCTTAAGCGAGTATGGAATGCATGTGAATTTGAGGGGCAAGCAATGCGTGTGAGCTGGACAGGTTAGCATTGAAGAGAAATAACTTTCCGGCTGATAGAACTACTGGCTTACCATTACCTGACATTTGAGAAGGTGATTTCACAGAGATGTTTACTGAGATGCCATCTTGTGCCATAACATCACTGACAGTTTTAGCACAACCATCATCACCCATTGGTTTTAAACAACTTTGTTGGATATCACTTTGAATACTTTTATCGGAGTTCTGTGTGGCACCCTTCAAATCATCAATGACAAATGTTTGGTCAGTTATTTGTTGGGATTGTTTTGCAATGGTTGACAATTTAGTTGCGGAGTTAACTCCTTTTCCACGATCCGAGATCAATTCGGTTTTTGTTGTCAGTTTAGCAGAATTTCCATAAGTTATGGTTAAATCTTTGGTCTTTTCAAAGTCAGTCTCCTGATCCTTACAGATATCAGGTTTCTTGGTAGCATTACAATCAGGATCACTTTTCAATGATTGAAACATGTCCACATCGTTAGAGGGGGGAAACACAGAAGGATCTGTATGAGAAGAATCCACTTTCTTATCCATATGCAAATGTTGCATACCACTTGCCAGATCAACAGCAGAGGTTTTACAAGTTTTACTGTATTTCGTTGGCAGCTGCTGGACTGCTATATCAGAAAACGGGGGAGATTGCTTGTGATTATCAAACAAATGACTTGGATGATGTAATTTTGCAGCATCCTTGATGATGCCACTCATACGTCCAGCAGCTGAAGATTTACAAGGTGATTCCTTGTCATTCTTTGGAACCTGGTGGTCAGACATGTTAAAAGATAGTTTGATTTCCTTGCCATCCTTATAGTCTGGACAATCCAATTTTGTAGCATCTTCATTGATACTTTTCACAAGACCAATAGAAGAACTTTTATAAACTGACTTCTTGCAGCTCTTTGGCATTGGCTTGTCAGAAATGTTACAAGCCAGTTTAATTGCTGTTTGTTCTTCATCAGGTGGACAATGCAATTCTGTAGTATCCTCATTAACATTCACAAGACCAATAGAAGTTTTACATGTTGACTTCTTGATGTTACAAGACAGTTTAATTTTCTTGTGTTTCTCACAAACAGAGCCTGGACAATCCAGTTTTGTTGCATCCTCAGATTCATTGGAAGATTCAGATTCCTTGCTAACAAAACAAACTTCCTTTGTCCAGGAGCTTGGTTCTGCATCCACTGTAACAGTGGACTCACTAGGTGACTCATCATCATCATCCACACTGATGTTTGACACAGTGATTACCAGCTCGGAGTCTGGGACAATGTCTTCTTTATCCTTATCACTTGATGTTTCTAGATTTACTCTACGTGAAACATCTACATCACCATCACTTCCAGCCGATTCTGCCTGATTAATAAGCTGTATTTTCAGATTTTCAGATTTATTAAAAGGTGTCGTTTCACTACACCATGATAAAGGATATCTCTCATCAGCATCCTTGGATGAGACTAATCTTGAATGTTGTTGAGATGCAGAATATTTGTCTTCTTTTGACCTTTTTGTTCTAGCAGAGGATCTGTACGAGTGTCTGTTTGGATCAGATCTGGGAGATGATGATGCACTGTAATGGGTTCTGTACCTACTCTTTCTACTATCAACCTTGTGGGAAATGTAATTTGGCTTATTTTTATCAGCTGGATCATACTCCCATCTAGAAAGACCATGATTATAATCAAATATTTGTGGAGAATGATAATCACGTGACTCATAATGACGAGAACTCCTTTTACTGGAAGTATCTCTTCTTTCTTTACTTGAATACTTCCGAGAGTATTCATCTTTAAAACGTGATGAAGAAGATGTATGTGACTTCAAACGACTGCATGAAGTTGAAGCGTAATCACAAGAACCTGAACGGAACCAAGAATCATCGTTTGACATTTTTCTTCTGGAAATAGAGGTTGGAGAGTCGTCTCTATAAGAACCTGACGTACTTGATGAATCATCCTGTATCTTTGGTCTGCTCGATGAAGTAGGATAGTTATCATGATAACTATATGAGGTAAACAAGGAATCATCTTTAGACTTGCTTCTGCTGGACAGAGAGGTAGAAGAGTTATTTGTGTTAGAACCTGTAGTTACAGTAGTATAGTACGAGTCATCTTTTAACTTCTTTCTGCTGGATGTAGAATAGTTATCATAATAAGAACATGAAGGAAACCAAGAACCATCTTTTGACTTCCATCTCTCAGTAGATGCTTCTATTGCAGATTTTGATTTGGTTCTGTCATCATCAAAATTTCCTTTTTTATCTGTTTTTATCTTTTGGTGTTTGGTATGATCACGAACTCTGAATTGTGCATTTTTGGTCTTGTCTTCATTTATTTCAAGATTAGCCATGTCGTTGTAACGACTTTCCTCGATGGCATTTGGACATATACTTTGATTAGCAGACTGCTTATTTTTGTTCGTAGAGTAATTTTCTACATTAATTTGAAAATCTTTGGTCATATTTTCTTTTCGTTTTACAACAGTTAATAAAGACTTATTTAATTCTACCCCAGCATGATCACCATTAGAACTGTTTTCTGTGTGTATTGTTGATTTTAATGAAAACACTTGATTGTTGTTCTCATTCTGTTCTTCAGAAAGACATCTGATGTCCTTATCAGTGTCAAATCCAATTTCCACTTCAATGTTTTGTTTTTCATAAATATCTTCATTATCATCTAAAACAATATTGTGTCCACTACTGACATTTCTACTGCTTTCAGATGATATGCTTTCAGATACCAAAACATTTTTCTTCTCAAATCCAATTTCCATTTTGGCATCAGTTACCTGTTTTGATAGTCTTTCATTTTGGTCAGGTTTATAGTTTTGCATAGTACTAGTGTCAGACTTTTTGTATTGTTTTTGGCTTATGCTATTTGAGGTTTCATCTGGTTTCTGAATAATACTGTCTACACAAACTGTGTCCTGTTTCTGGATGATACTTGCATCAGAATTTGTGTTTTCTTCATCATCATCACAAGTAATTTTCAATTTTGGCACTTCAAAACAATCTTCTTTTTTGAAAATATTGTCTTTAGAAGTTTTGTCCTGTTTTTGGATAATACTTGCATCAGAATGTCTGTTATCTTTTAATTCACAACCGTTTCTTAATTTTGGCAATTTACTGTCATTGGTAAAATCTTGTTTTTTGATACTACTGTCACCACAAGACCTCTCCTGTTTTTGGACAATACTGACATCAGAATTTGTGTTCTCTTTCTGAATATTCTTTTCACAACTATTTTTTAATTTTTGTTTTCTACTATCACTTGAATTTATTTTCTGTTTCAATGCTTTACTGTCATTAACACGGTCTTGTTTCTGTATACCATCACATTTTGCTTTCTGTTCCTTTATTTTACTATTGCTATTTGTTTCACTTCTTTTTGTATCTTCAGTTTTTAATGGTCTACAAATCTGACTGTTGCTACTTGAAAATTCTCCAACAGTTGAAGATATAGGAGCCTTTTTATTTAACATAGGATGATGTCTTGTAGACAGTCCATTCACAGAATATTCAATGGATAGTTTAACATTGTTTGGTTGGTTTCTTTTCTCCTTAGCCATGTTTCTGTCACTATCAGCAAATCTTTCTTCACTACTATCTTCCATTTGTGGTGTGGGAAGTAGAGCAGGGGTGGGAAGTAGAGGTGTTTTGTGGGTTAATGTTGATCTACAATCAGTCAGTATCTGCACATTATTCTGAAGTCTTCTTCTATCATTAGCACACCATCTATATTTATCACGAGCAGCTAACCATCTCTTCTGTTGAGGACAAGATCCATCATCTATTAACAATTTCATTGATTCAGTTCCAGCTGCATTTTTCAAAAGCTTTTCTCCAGCAATCACTTTTTCTGAAGGCTTCTTTCCTGCTAAAGGTTTATCCAAAGACCTCTTTACAAACTTCATTGCATGCATAGGTTTTTCAAAAGCTTTCTTTGTAGTGAAAGGTTTTCTAAAAGTCTTCTTTACAATGACAGATCTTTTGGGCGGATTCCTTTTAACAAAGGGTCTTTCACAAGAATGTTCAGCCATGAAGGATCTTTCTAAAGGACATTTACCCATGAAGGGTCTATCAAAAGGATGTTCATCAACAAATGGTCTATCAAAAGAATGTTCATCAACAAATGGTCTATCAAAAGAATGTTCATCAACAAATGGTCTATCAAAAGGATATTCATTAACAAATGGTCTATCAAAAGGATGTTCAGCCATGAAAGTTCTGTCAACAGGATGGTCAGCTATGAAAGGTCTATCACCAGGGTAGTCAGCACTGAACGATTTTTCAACAGGATGCTTATCAAATTCACATAACCTCAAATTTCTCTGCCTTTTTCCATGTGCCATTGTAGTAGCAAGTGTATCAGCTGGAAAGTGATCATCTTGTGGTATTTGTTCAATTCTAGATATACCTCGACCTCTAGGCATTTCCTCAATTCTAGATATACCTCGACCTCTAGGCATTTCCTCAATTCTAGATATACCTCGAGCTCTAGGCATTTCCTCAATTCTAGATATACCTCGACCTCTAGGCATTTCCTCAAAACAATATTCTCCTCCCCTATCCATTTGTCTTTCTCTACCCAATTCTAGTCTTCCAAGCATTTCTACAAAACAATGTTCCTTTTCTCTAGCCAATCCATGCTCCCTTTCTCTAGCCAATTCGTATTCCCTTTCTCTAGCCAATTCGTATTCCCTTTCTCTAGCCAATTCATATTCCCTTTCTCTAGCCAATTCATATTCCCTTTCTCTAACTAACTCATATTCCCTTTCTCTAGCCAATTCATATTCCCTTTCTCTAACTAATTCATATTCCCTTTCTCTAGCAAATTCACGATCCCTTTCTCCAGCAAATTCACGATCCCTTTCTATAGCCAATTCATGTTCCCTTTCTCTTGCTATTTCCTCAAAATAATGTTCCCTTTCTTCCCTATCCTGTGTTCTAGGTATTTCATCAAAATAATGTTCCCTTTCTCTAGCCATATCTTGTCTTCTAGGCATTTCATCAAAATAACGTTCCCTTTCTCTAGCCAATTCGAGTCTTCCAGGCATTTCCCCAAAATAGTGTTCCCTTTCTCTAGCCATTTCTTGTTTTCTTTCTCTGGACATTTTATGAGAATATTCTCTTGTAAGTATTTCTTGACACTCTGTTCTTCTTTTACAACCTCTTTGACGTCGACTTCGTAAGTTTTCTTTTATTGAAACTTTCTTATTTTAATTTTCTTATCCACGGCAACAGTGTCCGCTATTTATATTATTCACCTGACAAGGCCAATATATATGTGGACAGCTTTTCAGAAATTATTAAAGAATTAATTTCTTTGACCCTGCATCTTGTGAGCTTCTGCTATGGATGTTTTTTGAGTATATTATGATGGATTTGCTTACCATCAGTATTATCTGTCAACTTGCATCTGATTGTATTCTCCTTTTCAGTGTTAAGCTTGGAATGGAACAGCACAGATCTGCATTCTGAAACATATTATACATTATTTACCACAAGATAAAAAAGCTTTGGTCCTACATCTCATGTAAATTTTGAATAATTTTGGGTATATTGATTTCATCAAAATTATTGTACATAATTTTCAAACATTTTAAAGATGCATATGTGTAAAGGAATTGGTGTTTCATATTTAATATTTCCATATAGTTTTACTTATAAGTTAGAAATACAATGATCAAGTTAATAACGCATGGTAAAATTAATATGTATGTACTTAGATAATTTTCTCATTATCATTTCATTTTGAAAAACTGACTTCACATTACACTTACAGTATTTACATTATTAATTAATGTTACAATCATATTTAAAACACAATATTAAAATTATTTTAGAGTTAAGGGATTTGTTAAAATCACACAAACTGTTAAGGTATATAATGTCCATGCTAAATATTTTCTATACAAATGCTTAATCAGTTAACTTACTGATATTCTAATTAAAATGCATGCATACATAATACAGGAAATGCAGGGTGGGGTTTTAAGGGGCTTTTTAAAAATGACATTCAACTTCTACAATCTTTCTGAAAATTAAAGTCATACAAAATTAGAAACTTTAAACCTGATAAAAACTTTTTTAAACTAACAAAACTAAAATTATCATTAACATGCATATATCTGTCATTTAATAATTTGTATATTATTTAGGGTTATTCACTATTAAAAAAATTGGATATGGCAACTTTTCCATGAATTCTATGAGTATGACTATACATAATAAGCAAGTTTAGATTTGTCACATCTAAAAGTAGTAGTAGTATAAATATTATAAAACAATGAAATAAAAATCATATTTTATATAATTCCCCCTTAATTTTTATTTCGAAAAATAAACAAAAATTTGCTACACCACTGATTATGTTAATACAAACATAATAATGAACTATAAAAGCACATCTGATAGGCTAACAATACTTAATTGTCAACATTCAACAAATCACAAGTGTGTGTAAACACTGTGAAACAATTTCAAACTTTTAGCTGTCAAGTGCAGCTAAATTATTTAACAGACAGTGAATTTTGATTGACTGTTAACAGTGTGTTTCAATTATGTTACCTTTAGAGTTTGTTTTGACTCTGTTGCATTTACAATTTGTTTTGACTTTGTTGTATTTACAATTTGTTTTGACTTTGTTGTATTTACAATTTGTTTTGACTGTTGCAGTTTGTTTTGACGGTGAGATCATTGGGTGCACTGGAGGAAGAAATTATATTGCTGATTTCACAGTGTTGTACTGTTGATATATTGCTGTAATTGTTGATACTTTGAATATTTCGGTGTCCAGATATCAGCATAATTTCAATGACTGGGACATTGTTTTCTCTCAGAGATTGAATCATTGTTTTTCTGGCCAAATGGTGTTATTGTTGACTATTTTCCTGTGAATCAAACTGAATTCGTCATATTTCTCATTATCGAGCCAAGTTTCTTTTTTCCCTTTGGACCATGCTTGAACCAAGGATGGTTCTTCAAGTGAGTGAATATATAGTTTAACGTCGCTTCAAGAACTTTTCACTAATTTGCGACTTAGTTGTTCAAAAGTGCAGTTTTTGAATTTGTCGCTAATTAAAGTGGAGTGTCCATAGATGGTTGTAAACGAGCAAACAGTTTGTAGAGTTAACCTGAACATCGTGGATTGTTAGGTGTGGACCAAGTACAAGGTGCCACATCACGAACATTGCGGGTGTCAGTTCCAGTACTCATTTTGATTTGCTGTTCATTTTATTCAACAAACTCCCTGCAATCCGGATCAATTTTCAGTTTCACATCAACACATTTCATCTTGTGATGTGGTGTAACACTTTTAAGTCTAAAATGTCGGGTGTTATTCCACCAAAGTTTTGAGAAAGTATTGACTGGATTATTGTGACTTAATTAGCTGGAATCCCACAAGGTTTGGAGTTTTATCAGTTGACAGTTCTTCTGAAAGGTAAGGCACATTGCCTAATCCTTCGTTTTTCAGTATGTTTTGTTTGGTCGATAATACTTGTCATAGCTTTCAAAACTCGCTGTCTCGCATTGGTAACTTTTCATAATCAAGTGATGTTAAATACTTATCAAAACCAGACAGTTTGGATGTGAGTGAGGATGGTTCACAATTTTCACCATTTGCACTTTTACAACATCTTTGAATGACGTCACAGAATGTCACGACCGCTTCACCTTCATGTAAAGTAAAGTTTGTTTTGTTTAAAGACACCGCTGGAACACATTGATTTTTATCATCAGCGGTTATTGGACGTCATTCATATGGTAATTTTGACACACTTTTTAGAAGGCAACCCGTTGCCACCACATATGCTACTCTTTTCGATGAGCAGCAAGGGATCTTTTATATGCACTTTTCCATAGATAGAACAGTACATACCACAGCCTTTGATGACCTTCATGAAGTTATTAAAAATGTTAAAGCTTTGCTTTATTATACCCCATATCATGTTATTACAAATGCTGTTAGCAGGATAAATCTCCAAAAAGTCTTTTCTCCCACTCAGGGTGCAATTTGTTTTTAAAATTTTGATCAGCAGTTTTTCTACCAGATGAAAAATTGAATAGCAACTATTGGATTTTGATTAGCACTTACAAAATAAATAAAATTTAATAAAACACATTCGTTTTATTAAAAAGGCTTGTTTTTATTGAATGTATAGCCATACAATTGTATTGTGGGTTACAACCTAAAAATAATATTTTTGATACATGAAAGAAGTATGGTTCCAAACTATTGATTTATTAAGCAAGGTCGATAATTTTAACAGTCTATTATTAAAAATACCTTTCTGTTTACATGGATCAAGTGACTTCAGTAAAAGAAAACAATTATGTAATATTATTACTTTGCTTTGTTCATTATGATGCAACACACTGCTTTTATACTGAGAATTTGTACTACAAAAATTATTAAAGCTTGAGGTGTTTCCATTACTAACCTAATTTCGTATATATATAGTGTTTCTTAGAAAATGAATTATTTAAATGTTAGACATAAGCAGCGGCTCGATACCTTGCTAAGTAAAACTTTTAAATAGCTGTTATTGTTGGGGAAAAGGGCATTAATAAATTAAAATGGATTGGTCCAACTCATTTGGAAACAGAAATAATTATGACATCGATAGGCCTGTATGTACACTGATATTTGTGCGTGTTACGCCACATGTTTAAGACTTAGTAGATGGGTACCAGTCACCCAAATATTTCTAGTACAAAATCAGCGTGTGTGATTGATAAATTTATAGTAAAAATCATTAAAAGTATGTTACCACATTTATGTTTTTGTTTTAATTTTTTTTAATGTGTGTGTGTGAATAGCCCATTTTAACACTGTTTCTATGCGTTGGGGTCGTCAGAAATCATTTAGGATATAGAAAAATATGCATCGCAAAATGCGAATCATTGTTAGAATATGCATCGCGATTGCAAGATTTTGCGAACCCTGTCACTTTGCAGCCTGGATAGGGTTGTGTATGGTCATCGGGACCCTTCCTGGCTGATAGACTAATCTGCAACATTTTACAGTACAAGTTGTTGAGTAGTCAGGTAAATATACAGTTTGACCACAAACTAATTGCTGGAAAAGGTTTTTCAACTGAGAATATCATACTAAAATCTACCAAAATCCAAGATGGCTGCTAATAATGCTTTAAAACAGCTACAACTCTCTTACTATTCACCTTAGAATGATACGTATTGTGTCTACACCCATGTTATAGGGGTCAATAAATTGCTATAAGTAATTTACTATTCACACAAAAGTTGTAATGTTTGAGTCTATCCATTGTTTTTAGGTATCTAGATATCTAATGAGGTAAATGAAATAACCACTGAGTTATTAGTTCATCAATAGTATTTATATCAAAAACAACATGACTTAAAACGTTATCATTGTTCAATTACACTCTTGCTCCTCATCATCTTTCTCTTCAATGGATGAAGCTTGGTTGTATAGATTATTACATATTTCTAACTGGCATTGTCCACAAGCAGGCGTCGTGGTAGTCCATATGCTCTGAAGCTACATGATTTGCATTGAATCATCTTCAATATCTTGTGAGGGTCAACATTCATATCCGACATTACTGAAATCATTTGATTGTCTTCCAACTACCGTCTCCAGTTCAACAGATTCATGCCACTCTCCTCAATCCAAACCATTAAGTGGTAGTACACTAGACAGTGTGAGCAGTGGCGGATCCACAAATTCCATTTAGAGGGGGCCCCAATGACAACCCTAAGTGACACAAACGTTCCCGAAAATATTTACAACGTAAAAAACTTAAAAATCGCAAAATTTAGGGGGGCCCGGGCCCGGGAAAAAAGGCCTAGATCCGCCACTGGTGAGGATAGACGTTTAGATGTTACAAACAAGGTTGGTGATACGAATTTCTTGGTCAAGGTTCAGTGGTGCAAAGATGACTGAGACTCAGTACTGTTCCTGCCAAACACGACAACTATTGCGTCGGTTCAAATGTTTTCAATAATTTTTTCTCTCCTTATTTAGATAGAGGAACTGGTTAGCACAACATTACCGTTCGAAGCACCTTGCATACGCTTTTGAAATACCTTCGAGTACCCTTTGCTCACCAAAATCTGTTCAGTTCCCTTGAAAGAACAATGACTAATAGCGTCATATCCAAATTCTCGTTAACTTTAATCAGGGCCCGTAAGAGGTAGCAGACAACAAACATTCTAAATAATTTCCCATTGCCCACAGTAGGTTATGCGGTCAAAACGGCCCCAGGACAAAACGGCCCCAACTATGTAAGTCAAAACGGCATATAAAAAAATAAAAAAACAGTCAATGAAAAAAGTTAAAACGGCCAATAAAAAAAGTAAAATGGCCAAAGGGAAAAACGTCAAAACGGCAAATGCACGTAGGCTTATTAGGACATAAGCAGGCACAAAATATCACAGCATCCATGTGTTTTGAGTAGGGTAATGTTAAAGCAATGATATCCTCGTGGTATCGGTTTCGGAGCCCTTAAGCAACGATCTCGCGTGGTCCGGTAATTTCGATGTTTTTCTTAAAATTATTGACACAGTCAAATTCTAATACATTTGTCTGTCTGACAGATAAAGATCAAATACAATATATCGTCCTAGTTTTTTTTTTCTGGTAGCATATGTATGTAGTATAACGTCCTTACCTTTTTGACGCGGTGTGGGTTTCGGAGCTTTACATCCAAACAACTTCAGAATTGACGATTGTCAAGAACAGCAACTCCAAACAAGAAATGATGTATGGCGGTCCATAAATGCCATAATAATAATAATAAACGCCAAAAGTAACATAATTCCAAGGAAAACATTAATATGTTGTTTTCAGTGTGTTTTGTTGTTGTTGGGGTTTTTTGTTGGTTTTTTGGGGTATCCAGTAAATGTCAAAAATGTTTAAAACACAAAAACTCCAAATAGAACAGTAATGAAATGTAAAAAAATAATTGTTATCAATTTTTAATTTATCAAAGCACTGTTTCTATTCTTCCAAATTACCCAGATTTTTCACATCTGTATGGCATGGGCAATAAAAAATTGCATGCCTTCTCAAAAACCTGACCGGTGTGCAGTATTTGAGGTGAACCCAGTGGTTGCACCCAATCACCGAACACTGCCCCCAGTTGACAAATTCAATAAAATTTATGTTTTTCATTTCAGGTGGCTGAAATTTTAAGCAAACACAGCATAGATCTTGATCTGAAATTATTTCAGATTCTTCTTCAGAATCATCAGTATCATTCACACATGGAACAGGAACATGCAAACCAGATGGGCCAGCACAGACATTATGACTATTTGCACTTTTAATGGGTGGGATGAATCTTTTAAGTTTCTTGGTGGCTGATAGCTTGACAACTTTGTTTTTTGGTAACTGCAACTCCTGGTGATCTTGAATTTTTTGTACAATAATGTCATCCGTAATTGGTTTTCCACCAACAACTGCAGAGAGCACCTTTCGCTTCTTGGTTTCTTTTGATTTGTCCAACAGTACATTTTCCTTGTTTTTAAAAAAGGTTTCGGCTTCTGTACATGTTTGCAGAAGGGGCAGATCAGTCGAATCAATGACTATGCCAACTTCACCAATATCTCCTCTTTCGTTAGCGGTATTTTCTTTATTATACTTTGAATCGAAGACAATTGCTGGCATGAAAGACATTTTGTCTACTGCAGATGGATTAAAGGGATAAATTCCACTTTTCTTGAAAGAGGCACACAAATTTCCTGCTGAAAGGCTGAGGTTGTAAGCTTTGCAGGCAATCTCACATAACACATCTTTCGGTAGTGATGATGAAGAATGCTCTCTCATAAATTTTGCCCTTAGACTGTTGTATATTTTTTGGAAAGGTCCAAAGCAACCAACATCAAGAGGTTGTAGCACATGACTGGTGTGTGGGGGAGGACAAAGAGAACAATGTTATGCTGCTTAGCCCAGTCTATAATGCCAAGTGATATGTGTGATTTATGACCATCATATAACACAAGGATGGTTTCAGATGAATCTCTCCCTTGGACATATTTAATGAAGTGTTCCTCTAAGTACTTCTTGAATACAGTGCCATTTGACCAGCCAGAATCAGTCACAGTAGCAGAAACTCCTGCTGTAGCACCCTGTGTTACTTCAGACCTCAAA
>JAUTWP010070631.1:0-12495 GCA_033042655.1 Cyathermia naticoides
TGGTACCCGTGCACACTCGCAGCCCGTCTCTTCTATGATAAGTGATGCAAATTGTTCAAGAAATAATCAAACCAGTAAGCTGCCGGTCCGGTCTGAGAGGGGTGAAGAGAGAAGGGCGGTCCGGTCTGAGAGGGGTGAAGAGAGAAGGGCGGTCCGGTCTGAGAGGGGTGAAGAGAGAGGGGCGGTCCGGTCTGAGAGGGGTGGTGTGAGAGGGGCGGTTCGGAATAAAGTTGCTGATGTGAATAAATCTCCGGTTTCAGCAGCCAGACGAGAAAATGACCAGATGCAAAAGTGGTCACAGAAGTGCAATGATTTATCCAGCAATGAGAACGCGGTAATTGATGACACAAACAGGGCACACGCAGAGGCGGCCAGACCGGCGGAAACTCGAGTCAGTGAAAGTGATAAGTTCTGCTGCGATGCTTCTATCGGCATACCTGAGTTATGGAACAGACGGCAGATTCACTCACAGCCCCATCAACATGGAGAGGTAGGAGGGGAAAATGCGTGTGTATCAGACACAATTCATCACAGTTTGAATCACCAGGTACCCCTAGCAGACGATACGTTACGTCAGAGTTATTCCGAAGACAATTCGTTACACGGACTTTCACTTGATGGAGTTATTATTAATTGTGACGAGAACGATGCCAATGGCAAGGAAAAGAATGTGAAAGGTGTTAAAAGTGAAAGCGTTAAAGCAGTTACTGCAGGTTGGGAATGCACCGATGGCTTGATAAGCCAGTTTGGAGAGGCGTCGTGTTCAGCGCTGCCTGGACGTAGTGGGGCTGGAGAGACGTTGTGTTGTGAGCCGCCTGGACGTAGTAGGGCTGGAGAGACGTTGTGCTGTGAGCCGACTGGACGTAGTAGGGCTGGAGAGACGTTGTGTTGTGAGCCGCCTGGACGTAGTAGGGCTGGAGAGACGTTGTGCTGTGAGCCGCCTGGACGTAGTGGGGCTGGAGAGACGTTGTGTTCAGAGCCGCCTGGACGTAGTGGGGCTGGAGAGACGTTGTGTTGTGAGCCGCTTGGACGTAGTGGGGCGGACCAGCCAGCAGACAATCTCGTGGGTGAGTACTCACAAAGTAATAACTTTCCTTTATTTCACACAAAAGCGATACACAGTTTAATGTCCAACGGTTCAGATGAGGTTTGCGATATTTCCGCCCGTATTATCAGGCCTCAGGTAACCCACTTGAACGTCGTTGATAAATCGTTTGATAACTCAAGCGCACAATCTACAAAGACGGGGTACACAAATACTAGTCACATCCGGTTTAACGACAGTAGTGAACAGTTCAATCAAAACTTGCGGACAAAAATCTCAAAAAGAAAGGAAGTCTGTGTTCGAATGTTGCATGATGAAAATACTGAGTGCGCAGACCGCAGGTGCGAAACAGAGTGTGGACGAAAGAAACCCGTCATGAAAGAAGATCAGAAATCTCACGTGGATACCAGACGTGAAAAACAATGTAAAAGTGGGGAAGTTGTCACGAAAGACGGGAAAACTGTGAATGCGAGGACTAGAAATGAAACAATGTGTGGTAGAATCAGGAATACCGTTATGAAAAATTCGATGGAGTTGGGTATCACTTCTAATGGTTTTCCAGGTGATACGGCACGTGCGGATAATTCAAGAAGCACTACAGGTAACATGGATACTAAAAATAGACGAAATACAGAAGGAGGAATAAAAAGTGAGAGTAAATATAGTGATAGAGCGTTACACGAGCAGACGGCATCAGTGGAGATTCCAGATAAACGCCAGGTTTTGTCGATCTTATCTGTGAGTGAAAACAACCCAGCAATTTCAAAAAACAATGTGCTGGAAGGTGTAACAAGACGCGGTGCGGGTGCTAGCGCCGCTATAACTGGCAGCCAGGCTGACTCACAAGGTGAGAACAGTTTGGAGGTTAATCAAGTTAATTTGGAGGGTCTCGAGGAAAAGAAAAACTCTCGTGTAGATAAAAGTAACATTTCCATGAACTGTGATTTAATTCCCGACCAACTCCACACAGAAGCCAATCCTCCGATCTCATTATGTCACGATGTTAGACATTCCCCAGACCATTCCAGTTCCCCACACCAGTCCATCAGTATGGAACACAACGCACGCAGTTCTAAATTAGAGACAGCCATGAAAACTAAAATAGTGAAACATACAAAATATACTGAATCCAAGGAACTATCTTCTCCAGAGTCATCTAAAAGTGTAGTGACGTCACCACCTGTTGGACGTAGGCATGGCAACACTTCTAAAAGTGTAGTGACGTCATCACCTGCTGGACGTAGCCATGACGACACTTCTAAAAGTGTAGTGACGTCACCACCTCTTGGACGCAAACTCGATGAAATACAGTCAAGATTACAAAGACCAACAATATCGTCCAGTATCAGGAACAGTCCAGAAATGGCAAAGAAATACCGAGATAATGTTTACATGCAGACGTCCCCCACCACGTCACAAAGTCCCAGAGTGACGTCACCACTTGCTGAAAGAAAGGCAAATACCAAATCTCCTTTAGGATCTCATAGTGGGTCTCGATCACCAAAAATAATTTCTCCATTGGCTGTAAGAAAACAACGTACTTCGTCCCCATCTAGGTCTCGTACTGGATCTCGTAGTCCTGGTATGACGTCACCACAGGTTGACAGAAAAGTGCGTGACACATCTCAGTCAACGTCTGGTTTGTCTTCTCCACAACAAAAGCGAAAGTTGACTACAGCTGGTGGCAGGTCTTTAATGAAAGACAAATCCAGGTCTTCGCAGAACAGACGTGATTCGGATGCTTCCAAGTCATCTACGTCATCAGCAGATTGTAATAGTGGAATAATTACAAATAAACCACAACAGTCTTTATTGTGTAATACTAAACAGACCAAAATACCACGAAACCAATGTGTTCCTAAGCGACGTGAAACAAACTTATATCAGCTAAGATCTCAAAGTGACATAACAACCAAAAGCTCTTCACACATAGGTCAGATCTCAAAGTGTACTAAGAAATCAGAGGAGAAACAAGATGGCGTGGAGGAAGGTTCAGGTCAAGTGAGTAGGATTGAGAAACCACTCCTTGGTAGAATGACGAATCAATGTTCAGTACAGTCGGATATAAACAAACTTCGTCTGAACTCAGCCACTGCATCAATAAATAGAGACTCACAGGACAATGTCAAACAAATCCCAATAACAAAGATTGGAAAAGAAAAGAAAAGTATCGCAACAGCTTCTGGTAAAATGTCCCGAAATGCAGTAAGTCATGTTTCCATGTTAACCAGGAGCGACACTGCAACAAATAAACAGCATAAGTCTACCAGTTCTCTGATTACAACCACAACCAGTAAAGTGAAGAAACCTGCACTGTCATCTCTACGACGCGAAACTCAGAGAAAATCAGTTGATAAATCTAAAAGTGGTGATAGTTTGATAAAAAGTTCATCAAGTGACCATCCAAGTGAACACTCACCAAGATCTTCTATCGGTTCAAACAACAGTTCTATTGACGAGTGTTCCACTTTCAGTAATATAGGGAAATGTAACCATTCCACCAATAATCAGTCATTATCAAACCAAACAGAACCTGGTTCAAGAACATCGTCTACATCTCCTGTAGATGTGTCTCGCATAGCTAGTAGATGTGATGAGTCAAACACAATACCTGATTCAACCACTGATAAGATATGTAGTAACAAAGAGGGAAGTGTATGCATGAGTAGAACAAATACCCCACGAAGTATTAAGAGCACGTCAAAGTCGCCAAGATCGTCCATTGGTTCCACATCAGACCGAGAGTGTGTTGGTACTAACAATCAATACAAGAGAAGTGATGACGGCGTACGGACGAGCAGGACAAACACTCCTGTGAGTACCAGGAGTTTGTCAGACTCACCCAGGTCATCTATCTGTTCTACATCAGACGGCGTCAGTACAAATAGCAATAAACTGAAAACGAACAAATCCAGGGGGTTACCACTGAGAAGAACAGACATAGCTGGGGGTCGATCCGACTCCGCCAGGTCATCAGTTTGTTCAGATCGAGACAGCATCAAAAGTAGCTCATCCACGTCAGCGAGTTTGATTCACCAATCTTCAGAACGGCTGAAGAGGATTTCAAACATGTCAAAGATATCCAGGATACCTTCTGCTGCAAGCAAAACTTTAAAAACATCAACCAACAGTGGGTCTCTCAAGTCAACAAAGAAGGTGAAGAGCTCCGGGTTACCAAGACAACTAGGCATGGTCAACATTTCTCTGAAGAGTCTGGTTGACGCGGGAAGAAGTCGTGATATAAATTCCAAATCTAGTGAAATCTCGAGCTCTGTCAAACTGTCAGAGAAGTCTCACGTAAAACCAACACTGAAAGGAAAACACTGCAAAGAAAACATAAATAAGAAACGCAAGGAAATGACAGTAGAGGTAGGAGGAAACAACGATGTCGTGTCTAGCGATGATAATCAAATAAATAACACAGAGGCTGGTCAGTCGAATATAAAAACAGACCCCAGTGATGAGGGTTTCTCTGAAAAAGATGAATTCATTGATGCAAAAACTGGGTCGGCCAGTGATATCGAAACTGAAAAGAGTGATAACAAATTTACTTTTGATAAAAGTGAAAATAAACAAAACGAATTTAGTCAATTTAAAACAAGTGAAAAATGTGATCAAATATGCGAGCAATCTTGCCAGTGCAGTGTGAATGCCGAGCGTATGAGTGACACATCAGAAACAAAATTCTCAAAGTCTGTTTCTAGGTCAAATATTGGAAAAGTTACAAAGTCTAATGTTGTGAAGCAAACCAAATATGCTAAGTCTAGAATGATCAAAACTCAAAACAGTGTTTCCAATCCCAGTGTTGACAAAGCTAACGATAACGTTTCCAAATCTGACATTAAACAACTCGAACACTTTGTTTCTAAGCCCACAAGTTTTAAAACTGAAAACAGTCTACCTAAGTCCAGTAAAATCAAAGCCGAAATTGCTGATTCCAAGTCCAGTACTGAGAAATCTCAACTAAGTGTTTCTAAGTCAAATGTAGTGAAAACTGAAGCTGTTGTTTCTAATTCAAATGTTGACAAACATCTTACTAAGTCCAAGATTCTCAAAACAAAAAACTGTGTTCCTAAGTCCACAAACGTTGACAAACTTGAAAGCTGTGTTTCTGAGTCCAGTATTATCAAAACAAAAACGGATTTCTCCAAGTCGTCAAGTGATATCTGTGATAAATCATCAGCCGAAACGACGATGTCCACGAAACGCATCAAAACACCGGAAGTTGTACAATTGGAAAACGGAAGTGAGTTGACGTCTGCGGAAAGAGGACCGGTTTCCAGAGTTGTTCCAAAGTTTGTTAAAACGAACTCAGTATCGCTTGTCAGCACAAAACTTAAGAGGACATCTCGTCTTCAAAAACCTGGATTCATGCACGAACAAACCGAGTCAAGCGATCAGAGAAAGAACGCAATAAAAGACAAAACAAAAAACAGAAACCGCCAAATTCATACGAAAAGCGTCAAGTCTAATAAGACTGTTCGTCCGTCAAAGAAATATAACATGATAGCTGTTACAGAAAGTAGTATTACAACTTCAATAACTGAAAATTGTAGCTCAAATCATATTAAAGAAAATAGTATTACAACTTCAATAACTGAAAATTGTAGCTCAAATCATATTAAAGAAAGTAGTATTACAACTGTACCGGATAACTGTGGCTTGATACCTGGCTTACAAAGTGTTGTTACAACCGTTACAAGTTCACCTGATGACTTGATATGTGAAAGAGGAAGTAGTGTTACAACTGTTACAAGTTCGACTGAACACCGTTTTTCAACTGCACCGGGTAACAGTAACTTGATATCTGTTTCTGAAAATATTATTACAGCTGCAACAGCTAATAGCTGTAACTTGATAACTGCTACAGATAATAGCCAGCAAGTAAATCAAATACTGAAAAACGGTAGTGACTCTTCTGACGGGAGAAACGATGAGATAAGTGTACGGGTAGGAACAGGTGAAAGGCAAATCTTCTTTACCATTAATCCAGCCTCTAAAGATTACTGTGCTAATCCCACCGATCACGGAATACACGCTGGTCACGGAATAGACGCTGATCACGGAATACACGCTGGTCACGGAATAGACGCTGGTCACGGAATAGACGCAGATCACGGAATAGACACAGATCACGGAATAGATCACGGAATAGACGCAGATCACGGAATAGACACAGATCACGGAATAAACGCTGATCACGGAATAGACACAGATCACGGAATAGATCACGGAATAGACGCTGATCACGAAATACACACAGATCACGGAATACACGCTAGTCACCTAACTTCAGCTGGATGCCTTGTTGAGCGAATAAGACAGTTAGTGGGTGTTGAAGATAAGACAATCAACCCGCTATCAGTATGTTCACAAATATACGAGCCCCACTATTTCGCCAGTCAGTTTAAGATGGCATCACACGAGTCTGAGAGAAGCGCCGAGCATGCTCCCCTGCAGAACGTGCTGTATGGGTGTGATAGCGCGCCAGCCTGGGAACCGTGTTTTGATAAAAATGATAGCTCCTCAATAAATACAACGCCTCATATTTACAGAGGTCCGGCGCTGGAAGGTTTTCAGAAGCCAGCTGGTTTTCAAATACCAAGATATGGTGATTCGTCATCTACTGTAGAGAGTGGTTTGGAAAGTTTCAATGTTGGTACTCAAAACATGCAGAGTGACGGGATGGAAACACGGACGAGGGAAGTTAAGTGCACGCGACTACAGGAGAAAACAGACATAGTAGTGAGATCGGATTTCAAAGAGGTTTTAAATTTGAGAGTGAACAGAGGCGAGATAGTCAGCGACAGAGTTGGGGATGCGAAACACCAAAGCATGTCTGCAAGTCATGACCTGCCTAGTGCAAACACAGAAGCCGTCTGCTATAACAACCTGGCTCTGAACGTAGACGTGAAACAGCATGACCTGCCTAGTGAAGACACAGAACCCGTCTATAACAGCCTGGCTCTGAACGTAGACGTTAAACAACATGACCTGTCAGAAGCCAATATGTCTGGTGATGGCCAACTGGAAATAGCAGAGTCATTGGGAGGTAAGTCGTTAATTAAATCTACTTCATGCCAATTACTGCCAAATGATATATCAGGAGGATTTAACGCAACTGAAAGCATGCGTGTTGGAGAAACGCACCAAAAGGGAAACACGCGCGTTTTAAAAATGCACGAAAATGCGGACGTTTCTGAATTAGGTTGTGAAAAGGATAGGTATAACATGGCGGTTGAATGTGGATCTGCGCGCAGTCCTAGAGAAGTAGGATTTGATGATGATAAATTGTCAGGTAATCGGCGCCTGTCCTCTATACTCGTTAACCAGCAGTTTGAGGAAATACCGTTTAGAATGCAAACAAAGATCACGACCTGCTCAGCACATCTGGCTAATGAACAATTTGAAGAAATGCCGTTCAGAACGGAAACCAAATTTATGAGTTACTCAAGAGATCGCAATGATGTTCACGCTCATGCATATTTACCTATCTCGTTAACACACGAAACGTGTGATGTTGTCCTTCGTAATCCAGACCCCTCCGGAGACATTCACGAAATTAAGTCCATTCATAATTCTGAACATTCTGCTACTCACAAAAATGAAATGATTCTGTTTTCTAACCCAGAAGAAAGTTTGTCAAGCACAGAATGCGTTAATAGCTCTAGGAATGTCGTGCAGAGACGTGTAGGCTATGAGGAAATAGTTAGTGTCACTGTTACAAAGCCACACTCTCTATCTGAACATAGGAAGAGAAAGATCGTTCCCCCTGTTGCTCCCAAACCTAACAAAAACATTGGACAAGCAAGACAAATTAAATATTCAGTTTTAAAATTCAAAACCAAGGAAGAAACGGAAATCACCAAAGAAACTGTTACCACGGAGACCGTAACCAAGGAAGTGGTAATTAAGGAACGCGTTCATACATACAAGCCAGTACACAAATCAGAATTTCTAAAAGATCCATCAGTACGGAAGTCTTTTGAAGCCCGGATGCAGTCAAAAAATATCCAACAGTCGTCGTCTGCAGATTCGTGTAGATTCATTAGTCAGAAAGAATCACGTGACACAGTCACTAGTAACTCTTTTGAAAAGTGTAAACTTCTTAAGTCGTCCGACACAAGCGAACAAAAATCACATACTGTGACGTCACACAAACATTCCAAACGCGTTGAAAATATATCAAAACAAAACAATTCTATTCCTCTTGAAGTTGTCAACAGTGAACATTCATCAGACGGAAGTGAGACTGCTCCGTCTAAACATGTCAACAATGACACTGAAAGATGTTCCACTGAAAATATATCAAACCAAAATAATATTCCAGTTGAAATTGTGCACAGTGACGTTGAAAGACCTAGTCCTATCAAACCTGATACAAACTCTGTTTTAACTGAACTAGCACAAAATGTGATCACAGAAAATGCTAAATGTAAACATATAAATTCTTTAAATTCCTCTGAAACCCCGGAAACCTTTTCGAGCCCTGTCAAAGAATGCATTACTGTAGACGAGACCCCAATAGCAAGCCTTTATCAGCTGCCCGAGGCTAACAGTGAAACTTTGCAACATCCACTGAATGAGACTGGAAAAGTGCGTGTACAAAACAGTTTCCTCGCAGACGACGTTATGAACGTCACATGCCGGGCAGACGACAATCTTGACGGGTTTTCCCGCCACTTGGAAGTGACCGTAAAACAAACAGCCCCAAGCACGGACTCTCCTCCCATTCAAGTTACTGGCGTGTCACGTAGCTCCGAGAAACCGCCCACAGTGATCGACCCCATTCATACGGTGTCGCATGGTGTTGACAAACCTCCCCCAGTGGTCGACCCCATTCAAACGGTGTCAAAACCGGGGCTCAAGCGATCATTAGGGACCAGCTCGCTGTTTCGTTGGCAGACGGTCAAGCAGAAATTGCTGCGTAAAGCGGATGAGTTGAAAAAAGAAGAAAATAAAAGCAAAGTTGCGAGTTTGGTAAACATAAAGGAAGCAGTGGAGGATTACAGCGAGAAGGTTGAGAAACTCAACTGTAAAGCTGAGCAAACCAAAGAAACAGAAAGATGTCTTGAGAGCAGACGACAGGCGAGTGAAAGTCGACGTGTCGCAGAAATCAAAACAAACCTCACCAGAAAGCTGAGTGTAGCGGAACCAGCCGAGCTCAGCTCCCCGACCCCACAGCGCAGATACAAGTGGAAGTGCGAGGACGGAATATGGAAAAAGATTTTTCTTGCAGAGGACGGAACAATGGACGGAACAATGGACGGAACTATGGACGGATATACAGAGGGATGTTTTCAGAATGCTGACGAGGACGGTCAGATGGAAGACGGTCAGGGACGGTCAGAGTCCCGTGAAACAGAAACTGTTATTGTATCAGCTGACAGATGTCCAGTGCATGCAATGGCTAAAAGCAGTAAAGACGACATTGAACAAGGCAGACACAATGCACTTGACCAGTCTCAGTCAGCTAAACAAAGACAATGTGAAGACGATAGTGTTTCGACCAGCGGCCATATTCTAGAACCTACGCAAACAGAATGTGGTTTCACTAACGAAACTTGCGTTTTAACCAACAACGTGGTAGAAATACACCAAGAAAGAGCAGAAAATTACGACATTAATAAAACATGTGTTCCAATCACCAACGAGGTATTAGAAATACACCGAGAAAGACCAGAAAATAGCGACACTAGTAAAACATGTGTTCCAATCAGCAACGAGGTATTACAAATACACCAAGAAAGACCAGAAAATAGCGACACTAGTAAAACACGTGTTCCAATCAGCAACGGAATCGAAACATCACAAAATGAAACTGTTGATACTACTGATGTGCAAATATTAAAAACATTAACCAGTGAAGTTTATCCCTCTAATCAAACTTTTCAAACAGGAGATAACATCCGTGATAAAACCTGCGTTACGAACAACGAGCAAACACTACTAACACATGACAAATCTGAGGTGATGTTAGAAACACGACTAACACAGGACACATCTGACTTGATGTTAGAAACACTACTAACACAAGACCAATCTGACGTGATGTTAGAAACACTACTAACACATGACAAATATGACGTGATGTTAGAAACATTACTAACACAGAATAAATCTGACGTGGTGTTAGAAACACTACTAACACAGGACACATCTGACGTGATGTTAGAAACACTACTAACACACGACAAATCTGACGTGTTAGAAACATTACTAACACAGGACGAATCTGACGTGGTGTTAGAAACATTACAAGAATGTACCGTCTTTAAGACAAATTCTTCATTGGAAAATAATGTGTCAGATGCAGACACTTATTCCGGATGTGAATGTGTAGACCAGGGTTTTGATTTAACCAATGAACATGCGTGTGCAGAAAACGAAAGTAGCCGCGGTGACTGGCGTACAGGCTATGCATATTCAAAACAAAGTTTTAAAGTGTCTAATCTTGAAGGTGAATGTAAATCTGCTGTAGAAAACCACGGTTTTCATATAACCGAGGAACACCTGTTTAGTCAAACAGGCGATGAAACCATTAGTAAGAATATATCTGCATCAAACGGGGTTTATCACGTAACGACTGCAAAACATCTAAATATAGATATTTCTGATAAATGTCTGAACACGTTAGAAGATGAACACAAACATCTTATTTCTCAAAATGACGATTACGATGGATTTACGACACAAAATACACAAATGATAACAAACAGCGACAATAAGTTTATTTCAGAAAAAAATTGTGAAAATTTAAGGAGCAGAACTATAGTTGAAACGAGTTGTTTTGAAAACCAAAACCAGTTGTGTGAATCGAACGATGCCACATCTCACGAGCTAGCGCGTGCAAACAGTGAACGTGTATCGTTGTTTACCACGGAAACAGACGAGAATTGCCGAGCAGACGACCGATCTGAAAGTTCTAACGGAAGTGACGACAGCGATAAAGCATGGGCTCGTTCAGAACTAGTTGTGCATGAGGGGGGTAGCGCTGACGATATTGTAATTCACGACGACATTGCTGTTTACGATAATGGTGAGGATTTAGTTGCTGGTTTAGTTATTTGTGATAAACATACAAACAACAACACAGACGTTGATGCCAACTGTGGAAATGAAAAAGCACAGCATTGCTATGACGATGGCAGTGTTCATTTCTTCAACGTTGCTGATGACGTTACCGGATATGACACAACTCATGAGTGTGATGGCGCTGAATTTAGAAATGAAAATCACGTGTGGCATCTGGAGGAGGAATTTAAGAAGGACGACGGTTCAGTGAAAAGTGTTTGTGCTAGCGGCGTTCACGATGGCAGCGACCATATCGCATCTGATAAAGTGTGTTTGGAGATCTTTGAGAATGAGCAGCATCATGTTTCAGTTGGTGGGCCTCCCGCAGAGAGCAGCACAGTGACAACAGACGGCCGGCGTGCGTCTTGTGATAACCTTACAGAAGCTGTTGATGTGCTAACAATTGAGCAACTTCGTAACGATGTCAACAGGGACGATGACGTTGTTGCAAAAAAATTAACGGATTGTGATAACCTTACAGAAGCTGTTGATGTGCTAACAATTGAACAACTTCGTAACGATGTGAACAGGGACGATGACGTTGTTGCAAAAGAATTAACGTATTGTGATAACCGTACAGAAGCTGTTGATGTGGTAACAACTGGACAACTTCGTAACGATGTCAACAGGGAAGATGACGTCGTTGCAGGATTAACAGATTGTGAACACCAGGTGTTGGATTACAGCACATGTGTTGTGGTTATCCCAGTTGAGAATGTTATAACTCAAGTGGAAATTGGAGATCCTGAGAACCAGCATGATGATTCCAATATGTGTTTTGAGGAACAAAATCTAGGTCAGGCTTTCACAGTCTTCATTGGAGATGACCAACACGAAGAGTGTGTTAACCAAATAGGTTTTCATCATCAAACAACTTGTGAACAGGGCAAGGATACTGCCATCACCACTGAACAAACTTTACCCCCTAGGGGCAAGGGTGTTGTCACTTGGAGTGACAAGGATAGTGTCAAAAGGATCAAAGATATATCCACTCAAAGTGAAAAGGATACTGTCACTAAGAAGAATAAGGATATATTCATTCACAGAGATAGGAATACTGTGGCTCAAAGCTACAAGGATACTGTTGCTCAAAGCTACACAGATAATATTACTCAAAGCTACAAGGATACTGTTGCTCAAAGCTACAAGAATACTGTTGCTCAAAGCTACAAGGATACTGTCTCTCAAAGCTACAAGGATACTGTCTCTCAAAGCTACAAGGATACTGTTACTCAAAGCTACAAGGATACTGTTGCTCAAAGCTACAAGGATACTGTTACTCAAAGCTACAAGGATACTGTTACTCAAAGCTACAAGGATACTGTTGCTCAAAGCTACAAGGATACTGTCACTCAAAGCTACAAGGATACTGTTAC
>JAUTWP010070742.1:0-12490 GCA_033042655.1 Cyathermia naticoides
TGGAATGACCCTAATGAAAAATACAAGCAAAACTTCAGTTTTAATAAATTTGTGCGTCTTTTCTATCAAATAATATCATCCATTACAAAAATCCAATACTCAAATCGATGCCATATTGTTTCTAACTTGACGGTCCAAGGGTCACAAGTTAACTGCTGTGGCAGAGTTTATTGATCGAGAGACATTGAATTGAGAAGTGGGTACCTCTTGTCGGCCATTTCTCACAGCCACGCTTTTCTTGTGCTTCAGAAATATGGAGTGCGTTGCGCATCAAACAAACATACAAGATATATTCTAAATGGTTAAATATTTAAAAACCCAGACATTGCCACTTTAAATAAAAGAAAGTTAAATATAAATATACAAATGTTGTCTTTGTCACTGTGTAATAATGTAAGTTTTTCTTTCAGCTCCACCTCCCTACCCAGGACCTCCGCATGCTGGACCTCCACAAGCTTATACACCCATCTCAGTTAGTGGTTACCCACAGTATGACAACAAGGCCCAGGCCAGCTGTCCACCTCCACAAGACACACAGATGAACGTATTACAGAAAGCATCAGCTCCCCCTCCAGAACCGTACTGAATGACTTCGTGTGCCCTCCAGAACTGTACTGAATATCTCCGTATCCCCTCCAGAACTGTACTGAATATCTCCTTATCCCCTCCAGAACTGTACTGAACATATCTGTGTGCCTGGCTCCCTCCAGAACTGTACTGAATATCTCTGTGTGCTTGGCTCCCCTCCAGAACTGTACTGAACATCTCCGAGTGCCTGGCTTCTTTGTGATATTTTCCCGTGACTAAATAGTTTTGTATTCTGTATTTCACAACCCTAGAATTACAGGTTTCTTTTTGCATATAAAATCTATCTGGAGTGATTCGTCAGTTATGTAAAACCACCTAAAGGGAATAGGATTGTGGGATGCATTATGACATTCACAATACTGTTTTAGAAGGTTTTTAAAATGCCTGATTTTTTATACATAACTATTTAATAGCCTGTTGCATGTAAATTAGAAACCTGTAATTCTAGAATTCCAATTAGTCATTCAGATAATTATCATTATCAACCAAATGTGATGTTATGTGATTATTTAGTCATTTTTCTATTGTAAATTGTGACCCACTTCCGCGCGGCAACATTACTGTAGAGAAAACGTTGATTTAAATTTCCTGGTAAGAGCCACGTGTGGCAATGTAATAATTATGACACCATAAAATGATAATTAGTGGGGCTAATTGAAAAAAATAACCAGATTGTGAAAATATAACATCCAGACTAGAAATTGTACAATAATCAATGAAAAACTCAACTGAAAATGTTGACACTAGTGGCCTCTCAGTGGACTCACCTGCAGCTTGGGCTATGTTCCATTCCAACCAGTGCTTCACAACTGGTTCATCAAAGGCTGTGGTATGTGCTGTCCTTTCTGTGGAAAGTGCATATAAAATATCCCTTGCTGCTTATTGAAAAGATTAGCCTATGTGGCAGTAGTGGGTTTCCTCTAAAAGAAATGTGTCAAAATGACCATAATTATGAATGACGTCCAATAGCCGCTGATAGGACAAAAATTAACGTGCTCCAGTGGCGTCATTAAACAAAACAAACTTTCTTTTTTCCTTTTTGACCCTATCAAATAAAACCAATTCATTGGATATTGATATTGGTTCTATTTTCAGAATTTTTGCCATTTTATGAATATTTGTATGTCACAGCTCTTAAAAGTTATATTGAATGATTGAACAGTTAATTTATGTGGAAAGTTTTGAGAAACTTTATTTAATGGCTCTATCTTAAACATGTGAGAATGTGGCATACTAAAATATTAACTAAAATAGCATTTTATTGGCAAATTGGTGCTGCAATTATGATTGAAACGAATCTGTACAGATTTATAAATGTGATTATATTTTAACATTAAGACGTGATGTTATTTTTACACACAAGTTAGATCTGTTTTTATTTATGTATTAATTAAAATAAATCTGTCTTGTATCTGTTAGGTCAGTTGATAGATTTTCTTGTCTTTTATCCCATTTTCTATTTAGATTCCTAGTAATACAGCGTTTGATTTTATCTTTTTTTTATTATGATTTGAATGAAAATTAGAATAGTTTTTGGTTAAAACCCCACATGAAACTATTCTAATACAGCTATTTTCATCACTTGTTTTGAAAATACCTCAACAAACTGGTGAACTGGATTCTCCATTTCCCCAACATTTCAACGTTTCAGTGTTCACTTACTGTTTATAAATCATCAGTACCCAAACACTAATATTACACTTGTTATTTAATTCCTAACACTATTTAAAGATTATTTCTGATACTATTAAAATTTTGTTTATATACTTCGCTGCAAAAGTTTAGACTAACTTAAAATAAAATACATACATTGAATTAAAAAGAAATCCAACTTATGTCGAGTCTGAAAGGTTTAATAGCAATATTAAACTTGAAAAAAGATATGTTCATTGAGTGTTGATGTGGTTGTTATGCATATACCCCTTGCTGAAGCATGTCCCAAACATGTTCAATGGGATCAAGATCCAGCGATAATGCAAGCCATTGCATGTGGTTATCGCCCATGACTCATAACTTTTCATCTGCACCATTCATATAGAGAATGCTCAATTTATACTTAGAAAGTGAATGAAAATTGTGAACGAAGTGCATGCTTCTCTTTAGGTGTAAAACAGTGGCAGCCATGACAGCTTGTGCAGAGTTTTGCTTAAATTTTTATCATTTTCTTAGGTGACGTAATGTTATGTGTTTAAAAATCATGTGTGGAGATCGCCATGTACCCCAAAAACTGTAAACAATCACATTATAAGGATTATAAATCTCAACATATATGCCAAAGAACCCATTTAAAAAACTAAATTGTGAAATTTGGATTGTGAGTAAACTTTTGCAGTGAAATATATGTCATGTTATGTTTTATCTGGGTGTAAATTAATGGTTTGCTAGTCATATTTTTGTAACTAACGTCTGTGGTTCAATTTTTAAAACTTAATTACATTTATACCCAGTGTACATTCATCTTCATTTTTACCAGAAAGAAAAACCACCTACTCATTTGATTGTTTGTCAGTTATACTGGAGTATCATTTTTATATATACCATACATGCTAAGGGACAAATCAGGGGAGACAATTTATGACTGGTATATTTATAATTACTGTGAGGGTTACTAGGATTATGTATCACTTGAAATCTTTATTACAGGCTGATCATAAAGTCTGCTGATTTCAAACATTTATTACACAAGACAGGGAAAAACTGTGTGCTCACCTGGTATGTCATAATAGTATTGATACAAAAAGGTTTAAAACAAACTGAATGTTGTAATGTGTTAAATGTAACAGCTGTATATATACTAATGTAACAGCTGTATATATACTGATGCAATGTGTTAAATGTAACAGCTGTATATATACTGATGTAATGTGTTAAATGTAACAGCTGTATATATACTGATGTAATGTGTTAAATGTAACAGCTGTATATATACTGTTGTAATGTGTTAAATGTAACAGCTGTATATATATACTGATGACCAAACAGAATCACTAACAAGAGAAAGACTATTGAAGAAAACCTCAAAACATGTTGCATGTTAAAAAGAGGTACCGTATATTGATGTGAGTAAAATTATCTTCACAACATGCCAAAAAAAATTTCTAATGAATATAAATAAAATGTAAATACAGTGGACTCTGTCTAAACCGGATCCTTATGGGACCAGAAAAATATGCTGGTTTAGACAGTGTTTTTGGTGTTATAAGTCAATTTGGGACTGAAAAATGAAACCTGTTTCAAGTTCTGGATTAGACAGATGCCGGTTTGGACAGTGCACTGTATATCTTTTGAACATGCAACATATTTAGCTTTTTCTTGAATCATCTCAGTGTTGGTAGTTTGTTATGGTCATCAATATACATGTACTTGTATGTAAGATTTTATATTTTACACTTTAGTTTAGTTCATGATGTATGTACTGTATGAATTATTCATGACATTGTATACGACTTTACTGACAGGTTGTACTAGGTTTAGTTTACAGTAAATATATATAACTGCTTAAACTAAATAGTATGTACACAATTATATAACCACAAATGTATTTTGACTGATTTACATTATTTCGCTAAACATTTAAACTTTATTTTTATATTTTATACTGCTGTAGTCTTTCTGTTTAAAACATAACACAACATATGGGTCATTCTATGAAACTGGTGCTTTTTTTACAACTGGCATTTACCATATTATTACAAAATAGTTTGAGGGTAATTTAATCTTAATCCCACCCTAAAATAACACATAATTTTTTATATACATCTCAGACAGATTGGAAAACATCAATAGCCTAGGACTGACAAAAAAATATTTATTCAAATTTCCTCCAAAATTAGTGTGAAAAAAGAGACGAAAATTGGGACATTATAAATCACCTAGTAAATATCAATCCAAATTGCCCAGAATATATACTGAAATAAAGTGTTGATGTATACATGTACTTAGCTTCTAAATAATTTTATTGAACAAGTGACGATTTGACAAAATCACTGACTCATTGTATATCCTATTGTTTTTAGTTTTAGAAAATACTGTACTTGTTACAATAAATAATGTTGACAAAATGACTGACTCACTGCATATCCAATTGGTTTTAGTTTTATAATGTACCGTACTTGTTACAATAAATAACGTTGACAGCATGTTTATATACTATGTATATTTCAGCAGTTTCTAGAACTTGTTATCTTTGTAGTTTCATTATCACCACAAAATCTGATGTATAATTTGTTTTTGATCCAAATGATCTGTATTAATCATCCCGTACATGTAAAACATTTAATTTGTTTTTTGTATCAAAATCTGTATTTTTTGTTTTACTTATAAAAAAAAAATTCTTTATCATAAAACATTTAACTTTTTTTTCATCTTTTATTTGTTTAAATACATTTCAATGAATGTTTAAAGTAGAGATAATTATTTAAAGTGGCAGTGTCTGTTTAAAAAAATATTTAACCATTTAGAATATATCTTGTACGTTTGTTTGATGCACCCCACACTGCACCATATTTAGGTCACCTGAATAGCGCTGTGACTTAGCTATGGCGGACAGCTGGCGACCCGCCTCTCCGATTTATAGTGTATTTCACATGATCTAATTACGATACAGCAAATCATTGCTTCAGAAGAATGGAGCGTGGTGCACATCAAACAAACGTACAAGATATATTCTAAAGGGTTAAATATTTTTTTTAAACCAGACACTGCCACTTTAATTACCAATGTTAATTTCATTTGTTTCATTGTATCATGGTAATCATTATTATGTAAACTTTTGTATGTTTATTGTTTAGATTCTTGAATGTCGAGTGAACCAATGTATGTAACTTACTGTACCAACCCTTGTGTAATGTTATAACTTACACGTGTACAGAGTTCTTTTTATTATATTCTTAATAAATCTTCATATTATTGTTTTGTAGTAAAACCAAATGTGTCAGTGTTTTGTATTTTCTGACAATCAGTTTCTTATTATCTATTTTTCTTTGAAATATTTATAAATGAATAACAGAAATATTGTGGTCTGTTGTGATAAAGTGATAATCTACATAATGTACTTACTGTTTTTAAAGATTTTGTCTACAGTATTACAAATACTGCTGTGTGTGAACTTTAACACATAAATATCATTTTGAAAATAAATATTATAAATGGCACTGTTGATTTTTTATTTGTATTGAAAACTTAGCCAATGAAGTTTGCTTCACCATTCTGTGAATCCGTACCAGACATCCGACAGCAATGTTTTTCTTCTGTAGAATTTCTGTCCCAAATAGTTTTAAATCCAACAGCTGATTAGACAATGTGTAAGTTTATCGATAAACATGTTCTTCCTGTTATTTAAGCCTGGTGTTTACTTCAAATTGATACTGGATTCAATCTTTAATGTCATTATCTTCTATTTACGAAGACGTTAACAACAGTTATTTGTATAATAAACAGAAAAAAGTGAATACTTTAGTTAAAAATGTGTAATTTATTTAAGTTTTGTCATAATTGTAAATAAAAAGCTCCCATCACATAACTGGTTTTTTTAAATGGAGAATCTCATTACAAATGATTATTTGAGCCTACATATCTGTTACATATACTTACCTCATGCACACATCACATACCAATAACTTACAATAAAATGTCACAATTAGTGGAAACAATATTTAATTTTCTCAATCACATTTCAAAAACACTGCCTCCCAATTTCACTTTGATTACAATACCTGTAGACTTTCACATTAAATAAGGTTCCATCTAGTTTAACATGTAGAACTATCGCATCTTTATTTTTAACCATTCCACAAAGTCTTATGATCATAACTGGATGGAATGGAATGTTTGTCTAATTTTTGCTAATCAGCAAGCTCTTGATAATCAAACATGTTTTTGTTTTTTACTTTGTTTTTAAATTTATATATACATGAATTGATGCAATATTCATCACCTAATGATATCATTCCTTGTTTATATGATGATGTCATTACATATATGTTTCGTGCAGACACTACAATTTTAGAAAAATCTATGAAGACAAGATGTCGTTATTTTTTATAATTTATAAAAATAATTAAACTATAGACCCTAAGTAGATCAGTTTTACAAAGGAAAAAACAATCAACTATTAAATGATGAGCAGGTGATATTATAAAAGTTACATGATGGCAAATGATACTGCAGTACATGTAAAACACGCAATCAGATATTATAAATGTGTTCAATTAGACAGGGTACCAGTAATATTCTGGGTTTATATACATGAAGACTGTACACATTTAAACACATTCAACTCTCTATACCTTACATGCAAAATATCTGCTGGTTACAGGATAAACACAGTTAAAAGAGCTATACACTCTTCATGCATATGGCCCCTGAAAGGCAAATATATTTCAAACATTCACAATTTCATGTATGTTGGTGAATCCCTAACCTAGGACGGATCAGTGGAAACATCCATCAATATACATGTACTGCATTGCATTTTAAATGTAACTTACAGACATCTGTAATACACATGAAAATGTATAATCTGTGATTTTCATTTCAGGTAATCAGTAGTTTTTTTGGTTCAAATTGTCATATGCTCTCATTACACATTATATACTACTCAAAAGAAGTTAAGGGTCAAGGGAATTTTTATAAGTATGTTTGTTTAAGCCAGATAGGATTAGAATATCCCCCTTTGTGTTGTCATTTGAACTATAGACATCACGTTATTATGGGATATGCAACCATTGCACTTATCTTTAGAAACTGTTTAAGTTAACTGTATCGCAACACCCATAGTGACTATCTAAATGTAAGTCAAAGCATTATTGGTAAACTGTGGCAGAGATTTGGAACAAATAACGCTATTCAGAATTGACCCCTTTCTGGAAGACTCCAATCAATATTTTTACCCTTAATTTCTTTTGAGTACACTAAATTAGAAATTTAACACTGTTACTCAGTAATGCTATTTATAATACAGCTTTTCTCATTTTCATACAGAAACGAGAGTACATACTAGTCTTTGGTTTAATAGTTGTGGCCCATTTGTTTAAAAATCAACAACTTGAAAGAAACTTTATAAGTAGGTAGCAAATTAATGAAACAATTTAAGTAAGTGTATGAAAATCTAATATTTTAAAATATCTCAGTGAAAGCTATGATGACCACCATTATTTACTTTGAATTATTCATAAATAAAACAACACATGGACAAATACTTATGAGGAACATCTATTGGTACAACTTGTTTAGAAGTTAAAAATGTCTCAGGCTGCAAGTTAATCAAATCATAAAAGACTTCTATGTCTAATTTGCAGCAGTCTGTGGCTTCTGCTAGACTGAACATGGATGTTAATCATGACCTGACCTGGCAATCAGGTATGAAATGATTTTATGTTATAGTGTGATTCCATGAGAACAAACAAACGTTACTGAGAGCATTTCAAACACTTTCAATAGCAACCTGTCTAGTGCAGCCCCATTAAACACCCACTTGTCATAATATAATATATATAATGGTGGAGTCAACAGGAGACAGGCATCCAGGAAGACCATATCCCATTTTGCTCACAATATTTACAATATATTTCACTATTTATTTATCAGTCACTTGATCTGAAATTTTAATAGATTTTATCCACTCTAACCCACATTTTAAAATTTCATTAATCTTAGAATCTCTTTCAAAGCATCTGTGTGCATGATACTGTAAGCCATCTACGTTAGTGTCACTCATATTAAACAGCCATCTTCTGTCAAGATTTCTCTTCTCATCTAATTTTCTACAACATGATGCATATCACCCATCTATTTCCTAGAAGCATGCACACTTTGTTACTCCCATGATGCCTAATACAGATTCAACTGTATCTTATTCCATTCTAGCTCCACCTACAGTTATACAAACATGAATAAAATTGTAAAAAACTTGAACCGTTTTCTCATGAATACTTAACCTGATCTCTGACATTTGTAGAATGGAACAATCCAAACTTTACCATTGGTTAAAAATCTATCCAATACCATTGCACCCTCATCAGGTTGTTGAAAAGAATATTTTTTTCTTAATCTGTAGTTACAAATAACTAGATATATTCTTAATTAGTAGTTATACAAATATGCATAAGATATTCTATCAATCTGTTAAAATCGTATCATAGTCTAATTATACAAACACGTATAATAATATTATCAGTCTAATTATACAAAAACGTAACAGATTTTGTTTTCAAACAGTTACAACTGTTACACAAAGATGTATAAAATATTTTGTGTTACAAACATATCTAAGGTGTTTTTCTCAATCTAGAAAAATGTCTGTAAGATTTCATTGACCACTACAACCCACAGTGAGTGCAGTGATAGCACAATCTGATCATTATAAAAATACACACATCACTGAATGATAAGTGATGAAGTCGAGGTATCACATGTCAGTTATTAATCAGCAATTCACACGGTGTCACAAGTGAGGAGAAAGCCTCTCTGATGCGATTTTGCTTTTAACTTTAGCATTCTTTAGAATGTCCTCTGCAAGAGCTTCCACCGTGGTAAACCTGGAGCATTCGAAACTGAAGATATCACTGATAAACCCGATCACCAAACCCTGAAATAGATTTAAACATGGGAAAAACTTTTAATATTTTAATAAAATAATATACAGACATGGCTAAACAACATATTGCATTTTAACTTGGCTTAAAATTCACACGTTTGTGATGAACCATAATCATGTTCAAACATTTCTATGGCACTGTGATGGCAATATCTATAAAATGGATATTTAAAGTAAAAAAGTAGTTTGTTTTATTTAATGCCATTGGAGCACATTGATTTTTATCTTATCATTGGCTATTGGATGTCAAACATATGATAATTTTGACACATTTCCTTTAGAGGGAACCCTTTGTCACCACATAGGCTACTCTTTTCAATAAGCAGTAAGGGATCTTTTATATGCACTTTATCACACACATGACAGCACATATCACGGTCTTTGATGAACCAGTTGTGGAGCACTGATGGATAAAAAAATAGCCCAAACTGCAGGTGATTCCACTGAGGATCGATCCGACGACCGACCGCTTCAAAGCCAGGCACGCTACTGACTGAGCTACATCCTGCTCAAATGGATATGTAACACATTACAAATATATATTTGGCGGCACCGCCAGCAATTGGCAAGTTCTGGTTTTGTATAAATTGCTGTAGGCGAGGTGCTTCACCTGTGGTAGTTTTTAGTCACTGGCAAAATAACTCTTCTTTTATGTTTAATTGTTGCAAAAAGTTAAGTTTTAACAAATTGCTGTCGAATGAATCATGACAAAAAAAATATTACAAATTGCTGTGGGTTAAAATTCTTAAATTCGAGCCATGATGCCCCACATGAGCGAGGAGCTCTGCCGCTGGGAGCTACATTACATTTGACACTGAAACAAAGGGATGAGTAAACTTATTCTAAAGAAGTGACACAGTTGTTTGACGTCTGAAACAGAATGACAAGTAAACTTACTCTAAAGAAGTGACACAGTTGTTTGACACTGATTCAGAATGACAAGTAAACTTACTCTAAAGAAGTGACACAGTTGTTTGACGTCTGATTCAGGTCCTAGGAATCCCCAAGCTAACACCGGTGTGATGTGTTCTGTGATCCCGTAGAAGTGAGAAATAAAGCCATCGGAAAACTGAAACAATATTTTATAGAAAAATCAACACTAAAACATAAAAGTATTGGTTTGTTTTAATAAATAGAGGATATACCCCGTGTGTTGTAATATCATAATTTATCAGCACGAGTTGATAAAAGTGTTAAATCTGAGGCTTGTCAATAAATTATGATATCACAAAACATGAGGGGTGTATTCTTTTTATCATTCATTATCATTAGCGAAAATAATTGTAAACATTTCTTTGAAACTTATTGAATGTTACAAACGACCGTCAGGAAACAAAATGATGTCATCAGGGGTATGACGTTATAAAGTTAGCCAAATGTAAGAGTACTTCCCTGACGACGTCATTGTTACTAAGGTTGGACAAATCAGATGTGTCCAAACTGTAATGATAATGACATAAATTTAATTATTCAAGATAAAAATGCACAAGACGTGATATCTCCTAGGAGAATATCACAAATTATAGTGTCAGTGACATCTACAAAATACTAATGGATGATAAATGTTAAAACATTTATAAGTTATCAACTGGATGTTAATATATTATTAATAAATTGCCAGTGGGAAAATACATTATTCTTTTATACCTATAATTACTTGCATTTACAATTCATAAACAACCACATTTAAGCAAAATAGCCTTCAGAAATCTAGCTTGTTAAAGTATTTGAAAATAAATTCTTAATGTGTCCTACGACCCTTCCATATCTCATTTGATGCTGCTTGAAGGAATTGATCTAAAATCACCACTGATAGTTTTATTTATAAATAAACAATATGAGATGCTCTTTCATACCTTCAGCATTCTTCTCTTTGCCTTAATTACTGACCAAACAGCTGTGGCCAATGCCTGAAAAAAGTGAAAGAATAATTTACCACACAATCTACTAGCAAGTAATGATAAACGTTAAAATTGGTAGTTTTATGTTTAAAGTTGACAATTAACTAGTATTGAAAGTGAGAGAATGTGGAGTTAACGTCGCTGTGAGAATCTTTCACGCATTTGTGATGATAGTATTGAAGGAATTATACCTGTTTTCTGCAATCAATTTTGTTTGGTTTTCATTTACGATGTGAATATTTGATGTCATCTTAGCACGTGTGAATATATATTTTAGTGAACAAGTCAGATCATGGTGTTTAACATCTACATTCAGAGCCAGGCTGTTATAGCAGACACCTATCCTGGGTGCTGTTTATGGTTTTGTCAATCCACTGCATCAGGGGCAGGAAAATGATTGTTTGTGACTTACTGTTTCTTTAAATCCATTGGATAGCCACCTGTTTGACACGACGGCTGTCACCGAGCGTGGAGGAGTTTCTAAATCATCAAAGGCATCCATCATCATGAAATCCAATACAATGTCATAGAACGACATAACTTTCACCTAAATTAAAATAAAAAGTAAAGTTTACTTTATTTACCGATGCCACTGAGCACATTGATTTTTATCTTATTATCGGCTATTGGACATCATATATATGGTCATTTAGACACATTTCCTTTAGAGGAAACCCTCTGCTGCCACATAGCCTACTCTTTCCGATAAGCAGCATGGGATCTTTTATATGCAGTTTCCCACAGATAGGACAGCACATACCACAGACTTTTGATGAACCAGAGTCTAAAGAAGATGTTGAAGTTGATAAAATTGTTTTTTGTTGCCACATTTTGGTATTTAGTTTTCAATATTTCTGTTCCCCACCCACCACAGAGTACCAACAAGGGCAATAACCTGCTGCGGATAGCCACCAGTCTGTTATTATGGCTACAGAAATGCTATGCTCTAGTGAAATTAACATAGGTAGCTGTGAATGACCCATGAGTCCACTGCCATATTAGGTGATATGGACAATGCACCTGGATCCTCAAGAACTCAGCGGTTAAGATAACTAGATTGACCCTTAAGCCAGAGTATAGCATAAAGACTAGATCAAAATATAAATTTGTTATTGTTTTTTTAAAATGAAAAATACAATTTTTGCTAATGCATATTAAAATATAATATATCTGGTGCATAGCGGTAACCAGCCGATTGATAGTATAGGGCCAATACTACCACCTGACTAAGTGAAATCCAGGCCAAAGAAGTGTGTTGGAAACCCATGTATCCTTAACCCCCAGGATCCCTTCATACTCAACCCCCAGGATCCCTTCATCCACTGACACAGGACGCAACCCACGGCAAACAGGTTGCCCCATTTAGTCGCCTCTTATGACACACAAGGGGGTGTGGGAGACCAAA
>JAUTWP010070853.1:0-12489 GCA_033042655.1 Cyathermia naticoides
TAACAAATAATTGAATTGGAAAAGGCCATTTATTGGTTATATAATAAATGATGAGAACTCACACTATTCATAAACATATCTAACTAGTTACGTAACAACAATATATGTAATGAATGCAATTTAACAACATTACCTTGATAAATTTATCTTATTACCATGTCATCAAAGATGTGGGTAACATTATACGCCACCATATTGTGAACCTTACAATATCTCCCATCCAAAACAGATACAGATGTATGTGTTTGTCTGTCTGTCTATTTGAAAATATGTCCATTCGTTTGATGAGTTTAATGTTTCATTCGAAGCCTTTGTTATTTTCCCATCATTAAAACAATCTGTTAAGACATCTTTCTCCGTTTATTTTACAAAACCAATGCCACAATCCGGTGAGATTTTAATTTATTGATCTCACTTATCATACACCCGTTAAGATGAACGTTAAACCTGTATCTAAACATTCACTTGAATAAATGACTTTTAGTGTGCAACTTATCGACTATGTGAGGCGACGGATGAAGACAAAAGCATTTTGCGTGGTTTCTACTTTCATAATTGTTTTATTTTTGTTCACATAAAGTATTAATGCGTTTGTGTGATCCCATATTTTCCATTCTATATCTTCCTACGCAACTTTCAAAATCTGGATTGAAAATACAGTGAACCAGCGTTTGTCTAATCTAAAGTTTTGTGTAAACAAGAATTGTCTTAACATCCCGTTCATATAGTTTAACTCTAGGTAAAATGTGTTTATAGATACGGCACTTATTTTGTAAGTCCCAAGTGAATATGGTTTAGATAATCCACATAAACCCCTGTTACAGATATTCTGCCAAAACCCAGTCTACAGTTTAATAATTTCGTCATTGGTTTTGATTTGTGGTGCTGAATGATTTCAATTACTGCCATCTCGCTGATATTACAGATGATTTGTTCTGTTTGGAGGATGTCTCAGTTTAACAGATTACAGAAAGCCGCGGAATCGACCACCATGTGAGACAGTTGTCACCAGAAGATTTAATTGATTTCTCGTTTAGGATTTGCCAACTTATAATGGAAGAGGAAAATCTATGGCGGGCACACCTGTTCGCCGTGTAATGGAATTAACTGTCAATATGGATCTTAGCGCACAAATCAATGTTTGCCATTCAGCTTAGGATAGCACCATTTCGATTACATCGTCACTAAATAATCCTCATTTTGTTTCCATTTCGCTAAATTTGTCTTTTGGCATATGGTGCGAGTTGCGGGGAATGAGTGACACGGGGTGCTTTATAGTCCAGACAATCTAGCCTAAATAGGGGTCAACCTAAAACAAATAGCAAAAGAATGTTTTTCTCTTTGGAGTTACATAAGAAGGTCTCCTGCACAATCATATCCAAAATACCCATCTTTAAAGATGTCCACCAAGTTTTAGCTTACCTCTCTGACAAAGGTTTGGTGTTATTTTGGTAAATAATGGGATTAGCCTAAAGAAATAGAATCAGACTTGTTACCTATGATCTCTTCTAACTTATAATGCACCTATATTTCAGTTTTTCCTTTTGCACATTTCACTTTCTCACACACAGGACTATCGGCTGTCAATCAAAACATGGAAAGTGTGTAAATAGCTATTCATAGATACCACTGGTAAGTTTAAGTGTTAACTTTCACATAGTGTCGTACTGATCTGCAGGAAATTAATGACAACAGTAACTTGTTTATTCAACATCTATCAGTTGTAAGCAGGTTATTAGTCAATATGATTTACAGATCTTGCTCGTCCTGAGTAGAGCTTCTGGCGATGTCGATGCCGTGTCCATGGGAAGCGAGCTTGAACACAACTGGCGATGTAAGCATGTTAAAAATCTCGTCAGGTAAATCTATTTACGTGCTTCCATCAGATAACTGTTCAAGCACGCTCCCATTGGGATCCGCCTCTCACAATGGCTAGAGGTTGTTTATGTTTAAAATCTTTCCAGTTCCAGCTTTTTTGTGATTTAAGCACGTAAAAACTCTTTGATGCCTTGTGTTAGTGCTGGTGTATATAAAACTCTTTGATGCATTGTGTTAGTGCTGGTGTATATAAAACTCTTTGATGCCTTGTGTTAGTGCTGGTGTATATAAATTTAAAATAATATTCAAAGTTAAGTTTGTTTCAGAAACTCGTCACAAAGCCTACATATTGTCTACGTATCTTGTTTTATATACACTGATACAAACCCTACACATGGTCTACAGATCTTGTTTTATATACCCTGATACAAACAAACAGCCTACAGATGGTTAGTCGATGTCGTGATCTTTAGCATTATTAATTAGAATCGATGAGATGGTGTAAACTGATGATCCATCACAAACATGTGTTCGATTCCTAGCACTACAAACCAGTCATTAGACACTGGATCGACCAATTACCGGGTATTCTATGCACACAAATGGACGAATGTTCTTGTCGTGGGTTGTTTATCTAGCACATCTACACGGATCCTGTGATATGGGTGGAACAGCTAGGTATAATTCTAACCCATTATCTCCTACCAGTGAATCCGCTAGCCTTCCAGAGGACCCATTTGGAGTTTGGGCTAGTTCCTTTCCAACCAGTGGTCCACATCCGGTTCATCAAATGCCGTGGTATGTGCTGTCATGTCTGCGAATAAAAGATCCCTTGCTGCTTATCGGAAAGATAGCATATGTGGCGGCAGCGGATTTTCTGTAAAATATTTGTCAAAATGATTATAAAATTATGTTTAATGTCCAATAGCTAATGATAAGATAAAAATCAATGTGCTCTAGTGGCGTCATTTAATAAAACAAACTACTTTTGAATCCGATAGCCTAACTACTATGCCTTCCACCAAAAGTTGACATTATCTTTGGGCATCTGCTATAAAAACATGGCTCTGAATGTAGACGTTAAACACTATGATCTGACCTGACATTATCTGAGAAGCTAAGATTCTTAGTAAGAACATTGCCCACCTAAACTAGCAACACTTCATACAACAAGGTAGTTTTAGGTGTAAATACGTCAGAATTTGTATCGATTTAGCACTTAAATGTGAAAACAATACCTGCCTTGAGGCGCTGCAATACTTAACAACAAGGTAAAGCACTCGGGTATGTCCTTATCTAGATGTGTTTGTTGAATGATGGTGAAATCTAATGCAATACTTAACCAACAAGGTAAAGCACTCGGGTGTGTCCTTATCTAGATGTGTCTGTTGAATGATGGTGAAATCTAATTTCCAAGCATTTACTGCTTAATGATGGTTCCGCTATGCTTGCGTGCATGATCGATACTGCAAAACCCTCATCGTATTAACAACGCAGAAATACCTTCGTTGAAAAGCTCGATGTTCATGTATTGATGACGAATTAAAATAGAGTTTAAAAACAACCATCTTAGATAATCACTTTGCGGAAAACATCCCCATAGTAACAAAATAAATAAGCATTGTGTTGTTGGTGGTGATTAGTTTCGTATGTTTGGTAATAGATTTAATTTTGTATTTATAGTAAACAATTTTGTATATATAACAATGAAATCTGCATTGTTGTTGTTTTCTTCTTCATCATCATCATTCTCTCTCTCCCTCCCCTTCTCCCACTCTCCACCTCTACCTCCCACTCCACTCCCCCTGCTACATCAAGATCAAGGATGATGACATGTTCTCAGAGCTATTGAATATGCATGTAGGCTAGGCTACTCCAACAAAACGCAATAAACACTTCAGTGTTTTCAAATAGCTCATTCTGTAATAACACATAATTGCGGTCATACACCTGAATTCATCATTTCCTGGTCATAATCACATTGTTCACGTGCACATCGTTTTATCAATACCTGATCATTTCCTTGTTATAATCACATTGTTGACGTGCACAATGAATTTCAGTTTCTGCTATAGTGTTTTTCTTATATTGATTTGGGAGTGGGACGAACATGTTGAGCATCCGACTGTGAAGCGGTTAGTCATTGGATCAATCATTTTCAGTGCATTTTTGGCATTTAGGTTATTTTAAATTCCAACCAGTAGCCCACAACCAGTTCATTAAAGGTCATGGTACGTGTTGTCTTGTATGTGTGAACAGTGCATATAAAATTCTCATTGATGCTTATTGGAAAGGGAATGTGTGTAAACATCGAGGTGCAGCACACTCAACAATCTTCGGAAAGGGAGAGGGGATAATGGGCATGTTAGGACTGGTTTTCAGGTAAAAACATTGGAGGGGATAATGGCCATGCTAGGACTAGTTTTCATGTAAAAACATTGGTCCATCAAATATCAATTTTGTTAATGATTTTATGTTAGGAATAGTGGAGGGGTCAAACCCAATCCTAACATTGTCAATGATTTTATGTTGGGATTAGTGGAGGGGTTCAAACTCAATCCTAACATTGTTAATGATTTTATGTTGGGATTAGTGGAGGGTTCAAACTCAATCCTAACATTGTTAATGATTTTATGTTAGGATTAGTGGAGGGGGTCAAACCCAATCCTAACATTGTTAATGATTTTATTTTAGGATTAGTGGAGGGGGTCAAACTCAATCATAACATTGTTAATGATTTTATGTTGGGATTAGTGGAGGGGGTCAAACTCAATTTTAACATTGTTAATGATTTTATGTTAGGATTAGTGGAGGGGGTCAAACCCAATATCAACATTGATAGGATTGTGAACACCACTGACGTGTATGGATCGTCCTTTATAACAATGTATATTAATTTTCTTTAAGGATGCCTAATAGCCATTTACGTCAATCATAGTTATACTCCTCGAAACAAATCACAATCTCATCAAATTAATTCTAGCTATAATTAAATATCCTCGCCAGACTGTCAATAAGCGTACATTAAATTACGTGTACCTTAAATAATGTTATGTAGACTGACAAATCAAATAATTGTTACACAAACTGTCTGGTAATGCTCTGAGCCAGGGGAATCAAGTGTCGTATATATAAGAATATCTTAAGTGCTACATAATTCAGTTATGACGTAAGTAACTGTCACCTACAAATTAAAGATGGCACGAGGTTGTTGCGTCAAAGGATCGAATCTCCTCGGTTGACACCTTTACTGATTAGGTTTTTCCTATGCTAGACAGTGTTCCATAATGGATAAAGGTCGTAGTATGTGTTACTCTGTCTGTGGGATCCTTTGGTACTAAATTTAATAGAAGATGACACTTTTATTTATGAAACACATTGTATTTAATGCGGACATGTAGTTTTATTTCAGAGCCAGGCTGTTATAGCATACGCCTCTGCCGGGCGCCGTTTATGGTTCAAACCATCTACTGAGTCCCTAACAGGGCTCTTAAGATGTGGCTGCTTAATACATGTGGTCGTTTGAGGGTGTTTGGCTGTACGTGTATTTAATGCGGTCATGTGTTTGTATTTTCAGGTCTGACGTCGACGACGATCCCCATGTACCTAGCTGAGTGTTCCCCGTCTCATGTCCGCGGAAGTCTCGTGTCCACCAACATAGCAATGGTCGCCTTCGGTCAGCTGATGGCCAATCTCGTAGATGGGATATTTGGATCTGATTCTGTGAATGGATGGAGGTAAGTTTACATTTACATATAACACAAAAAATATAATCATGTCTTCTTATGTAGATTGCATAATATGATACATTAACACGCATAACAGATAGGCTAAATATAATTACTACTAGGCCTACTAATGTTACTACTACTACTAACTACTGCTGCTGCTACTACTACTACTACTACTATTAATTACTACTACTACTACTACATGTACTACTACTATTACCGTTTATTATTATTATTTCAGTACATGCTGGGTTTGGGCATTATTATTATTATTATATTATTATTATTATTTCAGATATATGCTGGGTTTGGGCAGTATTCCGGCGTTCGTCCAGTTCGCTGGGTTCCTCTTCATGCCGGAGAGTCCGCGCTGGCTGATCATCCAGGGTAAGGAGGAGAAGGCGAGGCGAGTCCTGCAGTCCATGAGAGGACAGCTGGATATAGAAGAAGAGTTTGATGCCATAAAAGTCACCTGTAATCAAGTACAGCAGGAGGAAATGTCCAGATGTTTGTATACAAAGTTTTTGTTGTTTCGTTTAACGACGCCAGTAGAGCACATTGATTTTTATCATCATCCGCTATTGGACGTCATACATAATAATGGTATTATGGTAATTTTGACACATTTGTTCAGAGAAAACCCACCGCCATATAGACTACTTTTTCCAATGAGCAATGGGTCTTTTAAATACAGTTTCCCACAGATAGGACAGCACATATCACGGTCTTTGATAATCCAGTTCTGAACCACTGATTGGAGCGGAAAATAGCCCAAACAGCAGATGGATACGCTACCGACTGAGCTATGCCACACTCCCAAATTCAACACAATTTAATTTGAAACATTTAAAAAAATAGTAATATGTTTATAGTCGGTATATACGGATAGCTGCTTGTTCAAAGTATAGATTACACAAACAAAACTTAAATATTTGTAAATATTCAGAAGATACTTTAAGAAAGAAATGGATTTTCAAATTCTGGCTAGGAAAATATCGTCAAACCTTTTAGCTCCAGACGTGTGATTAAGTGTTACAGTCTTGAACTAACATTACTGAGCTATTTGCAGATTCCTGTGAGTAGTCATTTAAATTACTTTAGAAAAAATGAGTTAAGTATAGTTTGAGTCATTCGTGCTTTTCGTATTAAAGATGCTTAAGTGACCTTTAATTTATAAACGCTCTTGTGGGACCAACGCTATTTCTCTCTTTCAGCGCATAAGCCAATTCTAATTCAAATGTTGCAAACTCCATCGATCCGCAGAGCTATGATCGTGGGGTGCAGTCTGCAAGTTTTTCAGCAAGTTGCAGGGATAAACACAGTCATGTGAGTTACACTACAGTGGCGGATCTAGGGGGCCGGGGCACCCCCCTAAATTTTGCGATTTTTCTACATTGTAAATATTTTCGGGAACATTTGAAGCCCCTAGGCTTGTCATCGGGAGCACCCTAAATGGAATTTCTGGATCCCCCACTGCACTATGTCTTAGTAGGGTGGGGAAAAGGGGTTTACGTGCTTAGGCTATATCCAATTATGGTTCAAATATGTTCCTTGTGGGTAAAAATTCAGTTTTCTTGAGATTATACCCAAAACAATGTGTTTTAAAAGAAGTCTCCAATAAAAGACATTAGAAGTATTGCATGCACACACAATATGTTTTGTATCCAGAGTAACATTTTAATCTGTTTAGTGACCACAATCCTTTTGATTATCACTAGAGCTGATCACTTTATTTCTCTCAAAACGGAAGTGTTTTTTTTAAGATATTTGATCTGAGGACTTTATAAAATAATATATTTCATGATTGCCTTTGCTAACTGTATTTTGTGATTTCCTCGGTTGTGTATTTTAAGTACTATGATTTGAGGACTATGTATTGTATTATTATCTCTGTTAACTGTATGTTAAGTACAATAATTTTGAGGACTATGTATTTTATTATCTCTGTTGACTCTGTGTTTCAGGTATTACAGCGCGACCATCATACGCATGTCTGGCGTGGAAAGTGACCAGGCTGCAATATGGCTGTCTGCAGTTACAGCGGCTGTCAATTTTCTCTTCACTCTCGTGGGTTTATATTTGGTTGAGAAAATTGGAAGACGTCCATTGACACTGGGAAGCTTGATGGGTGAGGAATATGACAAGTAGCAATGGCAGATCTAGAAAATCCATGGGGGAGGGGTATGATAACATATTACAAAACATAGTGTCAACATACGTGTAAACATCTGAGGTAATAGTTTTGATTTCACATGGCTGGCAAGTTTGGGTGTCATCTAATTAGAGAAAACCTTGTTTATTTGTATCTTTCAATGAAGGGTTAGCACTTTTAATTGAGTGACATAGGGCATGCATAAAGCCAGACCTTTTTGGTTAGTTGCTCCTCTGATTCTCCAACGTAAACAAAAACAAATATAATAAGATTATAACTGTCGCAGGTTTGGTCCTCTGTGGCTCCCATAGATCCACCTCTGAGTTTTAGTATGGGTTTATAATCCATGGTGTCTACTTTTAATATGATACATGTATGATCTAGTCATAATAAAAATGCATTTAACAGAAATTCACTGTTTGTAATAATGAAAATTACAAACGATATACTAAACTAAAATATTTAAGTAGGCTACTTCAGGTTGCACACTGAAATAAAGTAGGTTTAAAAACAAAATGACCGGCAGATCAAAGAGTTGGTTATATCGATCAGCTCGCATCTGTCCGTCTTGTAGGCAGGTTTATCCTCGCTGTAACGGATGAAGTTAATTAAGTTAAACGTGTATGTTAACCTATCTCAACAGGGTGATGGAAATGTTTCATTAAGTGAATAAATGAACAAGACACGTTTCCAGTAGATTCACAAATGTACTTAGAAAACCAGATGCTTTATAATTAATCTGAATTATACCAATTAAACCTTTGGTATTTTAGATCGGTATGCTCTATAACATTTATTTTTTGACATTAACTGTATTTAATCATTAAATGTTATAAGTGGTGCGTTCATCACGTTAAAACATGCTATAACAGCCTGGCTCTGAACGTAGACGTTAAACAACTTGACCTGACCTCATGTTAAAATGTTATTCTGTTATGTAGTTAATAATTATATTAGATAGTTTGTCTTAATGATGTTATAACAGTAAATAAACATGATCATAAGGTGTCTTAACCAAAAGGTTTGTTTTATTTAATGACGCCACCAGAGCGCATTGATTAGTTATCAGCTATTGGACGTCAAACATAATATCATGGTTATTTTGAACCCATTATTTTATGTCTAGGAGAAAGCTTGGAATGGAAAATACCTCAAACTGCAAACGGGTCCACTGAGAAGAATAGTTTGATTGGTGTAGGCCTTGTCTAGATTGCAAGAATTCTTCAACGTTGACACACAACGGTTGATATTTGTTTAAAATTACCTTTAGTTTAACATACGTTTAAATGACGTCATTATTAATCATCACAAATACCTTTCTTGTGTCATCTGTTTTCTCAATATGTTGTTTATTATTACAGGTGCAATTATCAGTCTTGCCTGGCTAGCAGTGGGCTTCCACCTGTCAGCTCTGAACACGCCACCAGTTGACATCGTAGAACCAGCAGGGGCATTGTCCCACTGTGGACGTTACAGGTCAGACTTAACACTATATGTGTGTTGTATATAGTAACACCTCTCTAAAACAACCACTGTGGACGTTACAGGTCAGACTTAACACTATATGTGTGTTGTATATAGTAACACATCTCTAAAACAACCACTGTGTACGTTACAGGTCAGACTTAACACTATGTGTGTTGTATATAGTAACACCTCTTTAAAACACACACCGTACCAAGTTATCAGAGGTTTCCCGTTTTCAGAGGTTAGATTTACACTAAAAGGACATTGGGACCGAATTGTTTGTCCATGATTCCAGTTTAGTGGGTGTCCGATTTAGACTAATGAACTAACCCTAGTCAGTGGCGGATCCATGTGAAGGGGGTTAAGGGAATTTGAAGCTTCCTTTTTGAAACCCTTTGATCTTTTCCACTGAAATGAAGAATTCTAAATATGAATACCCTCCTACGCCCCTTTTGAAAAATTCTAAATCTGACCACCTTTAAAATATCATGGACAGGCCTTTGTTAGTTTATTGTTTAACGTCATATATTAATTACTAATGTCTTTACATGAAACTGCGCAGATTTATTCCTCAAAATCTTTATTTGTATCATCAAGAATAGACATTCTGTCTCAGTTACTCAGCTCCTACTAGTCATGGTAGGCCTGGATTCATTATATAATTTGCAATATTCACTTATGTACATGTATGGACGTATGGGAAGTCAGTCATGTATAATAGATGACAATCATGTTGTCTAGCGTTTTGTAATAAATCACAGTAAAGTTTCACTTCACTACAGAAAAAATATAATATGCCACCTTATTGCAAAATCTTTCTAAATCACATTATACAAAAACTATGTTTTATGTTTCATCAACATACTGATAGAGCTCTGGTTCTGTCTAGGTAAAGTTTTAAAGTTAAGTTTATTTTATTTAACGAAACCTTTTGAGCACATTGATTGTTTTTAATCATCGGCTATTGGCCATCAAACATATGGTTATTCTGACAGCTTACATTTTAGACAGCTTACATGGGCTACTCTTTTCAATAAGTAGCAAACAGGTCTTTTGTAAGCACTTTTCCACAGAGAGGACAAGATCAATATGCTCTAAATAATACATTTGTTACATGGGTCTTGGTCTAGGAAAACTTTTAAAGAGCATACATCATCAAAGGTTTTCAAGCATGCCTGTCCTGAGCACGGCATCTGAATTCAACTGGATGGGAATTTAGGCTCTATATTATGGGTTTTTTAAAATTATTTTAGTTGTTTTTTTTACAGAATATGTAACGACTGTAGGCGAGATCTGAACTGTGGCTACTGCTACATGAGCGAGGACGACGTCGTTGGGAACTCGTCATGTCTGCCAACATCATATGACAATCCGTGGCTGTCCTCATCAGGGCGATGCAATTCAACTTCCCTGCCTGGACCACTCACGTGGGCATACGACTACTGTCCAACACAGTATTCCTGGATGCCAATGGTTGGACTTGTCATGTATCTTATATTTTTTGCACCTGGTGAGTTATAATCTTTTCTTCTTTAAGGGATTAAAATGACATCTCACCCACAGATTCCACGAGTAAAACCTCAAATTTCAAAATGCCTAAAGTTGACACTCTTAAGAAAAAATGTATACCAACTGTCTTGTTCTACAGTGGTACAAGGTAACTGTTGCCTTTTTTCAGCTTCAGCCACTCCACTGTTACATTTTTGGAATATATTTTTACTATTTTATATAAGATACATGTACATAGGACAGAACAGGACAAGTTGTTTAATGTCTACGTTCAGAGCCAGGCTGTTATAGCAAATGCCTGTTTTCGTTTTTATATTCTATTTGTTTACTGCTTTATACTGCCATCTGCAGCCATTGATAAACACAATAACAGTTATTCAAAGTATTATAGAAAAGTTGTTTTTATTACATTGATTTTCAAAATTTACCTTTTAATTTTTCAAAGCTCCATTTTATACTTCAATATACATGTACAACAAATCCATACCGATTCTTTATAAACATGGGTACCTTTTTCATAGATGCAGTCAGCACATTTTTTATTAATGGATCATTTCAGTTATAATATATTTTCATTAAATTCTGCCAAGAAGATCCCTAGAGCCAGTGAAGAATTCTATGAAATTCTAACAAATGATCTGATGCCCATAAATGGACAATAATTTGATTTCTGGTTTCTGAGTGATGACCAAATAGTTTCTGTTATATTGTAATTAACAGACCTTTTAATCGTTTCTGCTGATAATAATCAGTTTCTTCTTTTTTCTGATGACTAATTTTACATTATATATAATTAACATACCTTTGAATACATGTCACTTTGGTTCAAGTAAATAATTTACCTTTTAATATTCACTCGAGTTAAGTTTCTTCAATAGAAATGCATTATGTACATCATAGATGTTCATACCTTTGAAGAATCAAGGGTACTGATGTTAATTATAACCATCAGATTATATCAAATGATTGCTAAAACCATGATAATGTGTTTGAAATCCAGCGATTATAACATTAACTTACATGTAAATGATTTTGTTTTTCAAGGTATGGGTCCTATGCCATGGACTATCAACTCAGAAATCTATCCATTATGGGCACGGAGCGTGGGAACATCTGTTGCTACCTTTACTAACTGGACGTGCAATCTGGCTGTATCAATGTCATTTCTGAGTTTAACTGAAGCATTGACTCAATATGGTTGGTATCTTAAATTATGTTATCTTTAAGTCCTGATTTTATATATTCAGTCTGGTATGTGTTATCCTGTCAGTGTTTGTAGATAATTATAATGCTTCTAATGGAAAAATGTAGTGGGTTCCCAATACTGTGTCAGAATAACCATGTTTCAAAATCCTATTGCCAATGATTAAAAAGCAGTCAAAGTGCCATAATTGCACTGCTAAATAAAACAAATTTTACTTTATATACTGGGTATTCAGTCAATTTTCATCCAATTGTATTATCACCTTTTTAGCTTCTTAAAAATGAATAGAAGTTTATAGAAATAAATCTACCAATACTCTACTATTATGTTGAATATTGTTACTTCTCATATGATCTAAAAGTGAATAATTATCATTGCTATATTATAATTATTCAATTTTAGATTATAAGAGAATAATATATAGATACACAGTGAAACCCCTCTAAATGAGACCCCCTCTAAACTGGAATCCCCTCTAAAGCTGACAAACAATTCGGTCCCAATGTGTCCATTTAGTTTAAATCTAACCCCTAAAAAACTGGCCACCTCTAAAAACTAGATAATTGATTTGACTTGATCCCATGGGCATCCTAATTTAGACAAAGAGT
>JAUTWP010070964.1:0-12487 GCA_033042655.1 Cyathermia naticoides
TCCATAGACAGAACAGTACATACCACAGCCTTTGTTGAACCAGGTGTGGAGCACTGGTTGGAACGGAAAATAGCCCAAACTGCACATGGGTCCACTGAGAAGGATCGATCCGACGACAGAACGCTTCAAAGGCGGGCGCGCTACGGTCTCGTCTACAGCCAGCACCCCGAACAGTATGTTCAACCCCTTCCAAAAAAATTAAAACGAAGGCAAAAATAAAAATTAAGGTTGTTTGTCATTACTCTTCAAAGGCCGGCACGCGGTCGGTCGTCGGGTCTTTCCTTCTCAGTATAGGGATGTATAGCGAAATGTAATCAACATTTTTAAATATTAAGGCCAGTATTTTTTATATTTTTCGGTTTACGAACCCGCCGACGTAAATTTTGATCAAAATGAATTTTTTTTCGTATTTTTCACCTTTTTTTGGCCGACGACTTCCACAGATAGCTCTAACGAAAAAAAAAAGAGTTACCATTCTAGTTTTAAGCAACTGTCCTCTCGGTTAGTATGTGAAATAACACTTATTTTGTCAAAAAATATACCTTTGTAGATACGTATTGTTAATATTAATTTTCATCTATCACTCTCTTTCGGTCCGATTCGGTACTTCTATACGGGGATAGCAGCGTGACAAAATGGAATCGACGCTTTTTCTGTTCTTTTTTCCGTATGCCTACCTTTGTGTGCAAAAGTTCTTGATGGTAAACCTAAAAATGAAAAAAATACTGGCCTAAATACGAAAAGTACGAAAAACAAACAATCTCTAAAAAGACGGAAGGAATTTAAAATTAAAACAGAGAGTAGGAAAACGTTTAACTGTTCACTCGTTTCTTTGACAGAATTATCTGGCTAAGTCAGAGGTTGTTCCCACAACAGGCGCACTTTCTGATGGAACATGTCAAACATGGTCCACACCCACACACCCTAACTATTCAGAATATTAAAGAAATTATACATTTTGGAAACATAGGTCTGAATTGACGAAATCGGTTTGATTTTTAAAAATCGCACCGCTGAAGGAGTCGCACACGATGCGCTTTATAAAATTTACTGCGTTCGTACGGATACGTGAAAAACTCTCGTCTGTGCCGGGCTTTAGGCAGGATTTTGTAGGTAATGGGGGACCCAATTTTTAATTATATTTTAAAATTGCAATAACTTTAATAAGTATTATATTATTATGTATATTACACATAATATACTATGTTTTATAAGATAAAATATACGCGATGGAGAGTGCGGGGCTACTGCTAAAACTAGAACTTTGTAGTGGGTGTTGGAGGGAGGGGGAGGCAACAACTATATACATACATGTATACAGTGGACCCTGTCTAAACCAGCATTAATTTTGTCTAATCCACTTAAAATAGGATGAAATATGTCTATACCGGTGTAATAGGAATAGAAGCCAGTAGGAATACAGATCCGACACAAAGTAAAATGCTATAAGACTTACATACCTAGGAATCCTTGTCCAAACCAGACTTTTATAAAACACATGGTTTTGTTGCACTTTTTCTTACCTTAACTATAGGACATGGAGGTAATATCAAGTTTTATCGATCAGACTATTTGTTTCATTCCGTAAAGATTTATTTTATAATTAATCCAGTTTGTTGTGATATAACCGGACTTGCATTCCGACCGGACTTTCGTTCCTTTTACACTGGTAAACAAGATTTTATCCAGTGTTAAGCAGCTGGATGTGACTGAAATGATGCTGATTTACACAGAAATCTGGATTAAACAGATGTCGGTTTAGGCAGAGTCCAGGATAATTGTTATTGTTTTAATCTAAGACAGAAACGGTTACAAACACTTTATATAAAAACGTCAATACATGCAAGTTGTTTATAGCACGCGTTGGTGACATGTATGGGTGTAAAACATTTCAACAAACTCCTTTAAAAAACGGCTTCCATAATTATATATAGTTTTCACGCCATCTGTCAGCGACCTCGTTGATGGTCTAAATAGGCGGATCTAGGGGTGGCCCCGGTGACCCGTCCCCTTCTTATTCTTCTGCGTTCAGTTTCTTTATGCTCCTTGAATTCAGATCGTGAGGTTTAATGCTTCGACAAACTCCACAGCAGCAGGTAGTCTTGTTCACCTCAAAGTTTTTCTTCCATTGTTTTGGGTTGTGGTCAGATGGGCCCCCTAAATTTAGCGATAAAAAAAATTACGTTGGAAATATTTTCGGGAACGTTTGTGGCACTTAGGCTAATGTCATTGGGGACCCACTAAATGGATTTTCTGGATCCGCTACTGGTCTAATATGTCAGTGTCTATGACTACTGGAACAAGTGTGACAGTCAAACATACAATTTATTCATTCAGTTAATCCTCGGTTTATGCTGAACATTATAGTTTCATTTCTGTAGCTCGAACCAGCATGGACGTCAATGCAAGGTTCTAATACAACTGGCCATACTGTTGGTAAAACTACTTTCAGCTATGATGGCCGACTCTAGGAAGATGAGACGTCGTATGTCTGTGGTGACGTTGTTTGCAGACGTAAATAGCGGGAAGTCTCTAGAAAAATCTAAAGCTTTGCTATGTAATGAGGACTATTTCCTGCGGATATCTACTCCTTCCGATACAGCAAAACTCAAACAGAGTTGTTATTCTGCGTCCAGTGAAAACAATTTGTTTCAAAACGTCTTTTGCGAAGAACCACTGAAACCAAACGATAGCTTATGCAATACAATAGATATCGAAAAGGATGGCGCATTGTTTCAAAACGTCTTTTGTGAAGAACCACTGAAACCAAAAGATAGCTTATCCAATACTATAAATATCGAAAAGGATGGTGCATTGTTTCAAAACGTGTTATGCGAAGAACCACAGGAATATAAAGATAACCTATGCGATGCAATAAATATCGAAAAGGATGGTGCATTGTTTCAAAACGTCTTATGCGAAGAATCACAGGAATATAAAGATAACCTATGCAATACAATAAATATTGAAAAGGATGCTGCATTGTTTCAAAATGTCTTATGCGAAGAATCACAGGAATATAAAGATAACCTATGCGATACAATAAATATCAAAAAGGATGCTGCATTGTTTCAAAACGTGTTAGGCCTATGCGAAGAACTACAGGAACCAAAGCATTACCTATGCAATACAATAAATATGGAGAGGGATTGTGGAATTATACCACGAAAACTAAAACGAAATAGTTTTGGGTTGATGCAAATGTTCAGAAAGAAAAGCTTATCTCTATTAAAACGGAATTCTTTAAACAGTTCAAAAGCAATTAATATTCCGCAAATGACACTGTCACCACGGCCTTGTAGTGATCTGGATGAAGATGACGACGCGTTTCCAGTTGGACAGTGGGTGGAAGCAGTAACTGTTGCCAGACATGCTGAGAAGATGAACCCGGCTTACGTTCAGTCGACAATGAACCAGCTACCTGACATAAACGCCAACAATAAAATTGAACACGCTCGAAGATCGTCTACGTTCAAGTTAGTAATAAAAAGATACAGAAATGAGATTTTACATTCGCATGACGAGAACACCATGGGATGTAGTAGTATAAACAAGATGGACGCCAATTCGCAGAAGTACAAAGATTCAAAGAAGGCCGTTGCATGCAATCGTAGCATGTCGGTGATGGGGTTACCACCAGTTTGGAAGGACACGAAGGAAATGAGAAGAGCCCCAGGGAGTTATAACGTCAGACAGGAATACGCTGATAATATCGAGAAAAACTGGTACAAAAAGTTTCAGAGAGAGTTAAAATTGAAAGAAGGCGACACCAATGTTTCAAATTCATGTAATTTAAAGTGTGATCTGTTCAGTGATATAGGTGCAGACGACAGCTTCGGGTACAGTGATGATACCATTCATAAAAGTTCCCTCCTCAACCAGCTACGTGGCGAATATGAAAACAGGTTTTCAACTGGTTACTGCAATACAGACCAATCAAACTTTGATCAGATTGAAAACATTAACAAACCTTTCAAAGAACGCCGTTCTTTTCAAGCAGACAAGTTTAGCTTCAAACATCTGTTGTCAGATCAAAGAGATGACCATGACTTCAATGAATCGTTAGTTGATCACGCAGACAACGTAAACTTGTCTCATGATGCAGCCGATAAATTTCATTTCGAAGAAACTTTATCTTATCAGTCAGAAAACGCTAAATTCAAACTGAAGAATCTGTCACCTCAGTTTGCTTTAGAACATGAACCTTTTGGTGAATCGGGTGTGCCAGAAAGAAGGACCTCTTCAGAAACAGATCTAGTTCCAAAGAGCAGATCTATAATCGAAAGAACGAATAAGTATGACTTTCAAAACATTAAAGAGCACAATATGGGAAATTTGTACCATCAGAAGAAGCAAGCCGAAGATAAAGGAAAGAATAATTATACCATCTTGCCAGAATTAACCCTGACTGAAATTCGTTCACTGAGACTAAAACTGAAGAAATTCAATGAATTGCGAAAGGTAAAAAAACAACTGAAAGGCAAACGAAGATTTAGACAAATAGGTTTTGTCATAATATTTGCTTTGCATTGCAAAACGATTATGTTAAAATCAAGAGAATGTAAAAGAAAAGAAGCAAAGAAGAGAAGGGCAAAAGAATTGAGTACGAGAGACACCATATATTCACAGTTTGAAAGTAATAAGATAGTACGCAGCAAGAAAAAGGTTGAGAAAGAGAAGGAAGCGGAAAAACAATCAGGCGTAGCACCAGAGGCAACTCTTTGCAGATACGAATTAGAATTAAAACGTGCAATGCTGGATGCTGACAACATGGATCTTTTGACTCTGATGCCACCGCGTAGGGTAAATGACAGACGACCCAGCGATCCAGGTCCAGTTCGTCCTCTAGAATTCCGAATTACTGTGTCCCCACAATGCAAGAAGAAAAATACAAATTCGGAAAGACGATCAGTGCAAACAAAAACCTATCCAATGTCCAAAACACCCACCAGACCCAAATCATCTTTGAAATGTTCTGTTGAAGAAACTGGTCTCATTGCTGACATCAAAACGCAGATCAATGTGAAGGCTATAAAGAAGAGAGTGACAAAAAAGAAGATAAAGGAAATTGTGATCTGTAAAGAAGACATGCGTGGAGGTTACAGCTTGGATGACATGTCCATACAGAAGGGACAGTCCATAGACTTACGTACTCTGCTCAAAGATGTAAATATTCCGGCAAAAGAAATCAAAATTCAGATTGCAGAACGCAAAATGAAGCGAAGACAGGCTAAAGTTGTTCTTGCTCTGAATAAGTGGAAAGAGAAAGCTTTGGAAATTAAAAATCAGCAGAAAGATGCGGACAGTTTAGACAATTCGCGGGGATCTCAGTCAGTTTCTAGCCGGCATGGATCTGCAAGACAAGGTGGTCACAGGCTGTTACGTCGTGCAACATATGCTATGTGTGGTTTGTTATGGAACGAGACGGAGCAATACAAACAGAGGCAGATAAAGAAAAGTCGAGTTTATGACGAGGACATTCTCAGTCTCTCCAGTCTGGTTCTGGATATGAGGTCATGCAGGTACATAAGATGGACCAAGCGATATCAAGACATTCTTTCTAGACTTGAAGCAATTGAATTAGCAGAGATGTAATAATATAACACAAATGGGTTATTGCTAAATTGAAACATGTTTCTGAGAACGAGAGCGACAAAGTAAGAAATAATTATTCTGAGAGAGAGAGAGAGAGAGAGAGAGAGAAAGAGGGAGAAAAAGATATATATATATATATAGAGAGAGAGAGAGAGAGAGAGAGAGAGAGAGAGTATGAAATAATAATATAATTATTATCATCTACAATACGTGTTATAGGTCAGTTTGATTTTTCTGTTCAAGTCACTTTTTCAATTAAATGTTTAACATTCTGTTGTTAATGTTGATCTATTTGTAAACACCTAGGCGCTTTATTAGTACATGCAATACACCAAATATTAATGAGCAAATCTGCAATGAATGTTCAAGCACGTAGTATCCTGGAGTGTACGTGCCCTATCACAATGATTGACTGATTTCTAACATTATTTTGGACACACCCTGACAGTTGAATAAAGTAATTATTCTCACACTAAAATCTTGCAATACATTATTTCTTCAGACGACTATACAGCAAGTGTACGGTATATAAAAGATGAAACAACTCATTTCCCTATCAGACCAAGAGTGAATACTTTTCAGGGCTACGTCATGTACGGCGGCCTAACCTTTGCCTCAAGACGGAAATTTGCTAATTCATCCGTCCAATTTACTGTTAGAAACCCGCCATCTAAAAGTGCACAATTTCCATCATCAAAACAATTGCACAACAATTTCAAACTCGGCAAAATTCTCGTAAATAATTCAAAAAGAAGTCGCACCACACCCCAATCGCAAGACTGGGCTATCGGAAACTCACTTGTTTTCGTTAGTGTGACCGTGCTCCCCCTCTGCTCCCTCCCCCTTTCCTGTCCTGGACGCGGTTGATGACTAAAATCATAAACTGCGATCGTAATAGGCGTCTTCTATAACAGCCTGGCTCTGAACGTAGACGTTAAACAACTTGACCGTGACCTTGACAACTAATTGTAGATTAACATTCAGATCAAATGTAATGTTTTGGGATTTAGCCAACAATAATTATAGAACCTAACGGAAGGAAGCAAGGGAGGTCAAATACCCTTTTAATTACGGGATGAAACTAAACTCATGACAATAGTTTCCATGGAAAACCGAACTTAAAACATACAATTTCATTAAGATAACATTTAGGGTACTCACAATTCTTGAGTGGGGATGCAACCTATTCTTTGTCACCCAGTAATCTAGTGAGATCGTTTGACGAATGGTGTATCGCTCCTGACTCATGCCCTTTTGTCTGGTACAAAATGCAAAAAGATGAGCATGAAAGGAGTAGACAATCTGTGGGCGTCAGGTGGCGTGTATCATGTTTTAAACTACCTATCGTAATTGCCACAGGTATGATACCCAGTAGCCAAGGATTAGCACGGCTTAAGTGTTTGTTAAACATACATTCCTTCCAATACGATTGATTTAATCTTGAGCGTGCCCGTCTTTGAAGCGGTAGATTGTCGGATCGATCCTTCTTAGTGGACAAATATGCAGTTTGGGCTATTTTCCGTTCCAAGCAGTACTCCTCGACTAATTCATCAAAGGCCGTGGTATTTGCTGTCCTGTCTGTGGGAAAGTGCATATAAAAGATCCTTTGCTGCTTATCAAAAAGAGTACCTTATGTCACGGTAGCGGTTTACTCTAAAAGAAATTTGTCAAAATGACCATATGAATCACGTTCAATAGCCGATGATAAGATAAAAAAAATCAATGTGCTCCAGTGACGTCGTTAAATAAAACAAACTTTACTTTGATTTAATCAGAATGTGGTTCCTCTGCTAAATTATCACTTCACGAAATGCTGCGTTTCTTGAGACTTGCAAAGACCTGCACAGCACGTAGTCTACTTTCATCTGGAACTGACCAGCATTCGTGACATTTACGTACAAACTTTGCAGTTGGGTGAAAACAAAGGATTTGACAATCAAAAGGTTTACTGGTGATAGACACAACCTTTGTGAAAGATCCTGTTACCTTTTGCGAACATCTAGGTTAGAATAGGTAACAGGGTTTTACGGGCTTACATCCAATTAAGGTTCAAACACGCTCGTTGTGGATACAAGCTCACACTTCCCCTGCAAACATCTAATATTAGCATTCGTTTATTGCTTTTCATGAGAGCGTCACGGCTTTTTAAAAACATCCCTTGGTCTTTTTATACAGAGATACGGATTTGAGCACAGCACGTACTAAACTGAAACTTTAATTCAAAAGACAATTTGGGATAATGGATATTTCAATAAAACAATGATGGCTTCCACTCATGAACCACTGTCAACACAGTAATACCAAATATTAGTTAAATACTCATGAACCACTCTACATAGTAATACCAAATATTAGTTAAATACTCATGAACCACTGTCTACATAGTAATACAAAATATTAGTTAAATACTCATGAACCACTCTACATAGTAATACCAAATATTAGTTAAATACTCATGAACCACTGTCAACACAGTAATACCAAATATTAGTTAAATACTCATGAACCACCGTTAAACCAGTAAAACCAAATAGTAGTTAAACCACCCATGAACCACTGTTACTGCTATATAAATTTATAAACTGAAATACAAATAGTTTGTTGATGGATTCATTTAATAACAAAGTAGAAAAACATACACGTTACCAAAGCTGAGACACTGGAACTAAATACATTACAGTTGCTTGTATCAGCTAAACCCATTGTCGTATTATAAATAATATGTCTACAGTACACGTCCTCACACACATAAATGTGACGGATGTCCAGCGGCTTGGGCCAGTCTGTCACGAACACATTTAACCGAGCAACACGCACGGCATTGGTCAACTCATCAAGAATGGATGTTAAATTTACTCTGTGGCTGTAGTTGTATTCAACATTTAATGCGAAGACGTCAGCTAGAATAATGGTGGCGTTAATATAACTGTCGTCTGCTTTGGCGTCACGCGAAGCCTTTGATGCAGTAGCAAACCATTTCACTCCCTTGGATGGCCAATCCAAAATGGCGGCTATAATACTAGAAATTGTTCCAACAAACATATCGTCTGCTGTGTATTGCGTTGTATTGTCAGAATATCCGAGATCAACGTCTATTCTTTTAACCGTCATCTTCACAACTCTGATGTGAACGAAAGGTCCCGAAAGACTATTTTTGGGACACTCCTTCATAGTGTTGAGGAGGTCTATAAGTGGAGGAGTGGCAGATCGGATATAAGGAGCCCTCATAGTCCAGAAAACTCTCCACCAATCCAGGGTGGGTAGATCACAGATGGAAGGTGCGTCTACAAACGGAGCTTTATAGCAGTCGATGTATAAACCAAATGCACGATTCCTGATGCCAGAACAAGATGGCGACTCCCACGGACGCAATAATGGCACTAGAGAAACCTGGAGACATTTACTCACATTCCCCATCCATGATCGTCCCACTATAGTGAATTTACTGCTCGTTTCGGCGTACATACTGCAAAATCGTGTGGCATAATGAAAAATATAACTGTTAGATGCGTCATCACAGTTGTATTTCATCTGAAGGCACTGCTCGAACCACGAACAATCCGTGCCAGGGGGACTCAGGCACCAGATCGGTAAGGAAGTTGTTGTCTCCACTGACGGAAGCGTTGTGGTGATATTCGGTACACATCGACAGCTGTCGGTAACGTTTCCGATTTCTACATCGTGTTCCTCGACCATGCATTGGTAGTAACAGTACTCCGCCAGTGGATCAAAGCATGTGTGTTTCCCTCCCGATTTAATTCGAATGTAAACATTGGTCAAACACGTAGCCCACTGCGAATCATCATACACTCCATCTGACGTGATGCACGTCTTCACCCCGGCGGGGCCGTTATGTCTGTCACATCCAGCAACAACATCACACAGACAGATGGACACACAGACAAACCATACCACAGTACGGCTAAACCCTTCGAGATGTCTCTCTAGACAAAACGTCCATGCTAACCCAGCCATTAGCTGTATGGATTGACAGCATATTCAAGTACACGCGTGAAACGTTATGTTCATAATACTACCGGGTTGTTTCATTTCGCTTGAAACTGAGGACGCAGATCACATCGTAACTAAGTCTCACATACTAACGAACACGCCATTGTAACAGTATTGTTCCATTGCACAGCGCCAGTCAGTCAGCATTCCTCATTTCATTTATCTCCGTGTCGTTTAACAACGCACGGCTCTGGCGACATACCTGTATACCATACCTGCGTGTCGTTCAGAACGAGCTAGCGTTCTTTAGCGCTGCGCAGCGGTTTGACTGGTTCACGTTATCGTCGTTAGGTTTAACATGAAGCGCGAACACTAGTCTAGCGAGCGCCCGCTAGCAAGTTATTTCTGAACGATAATTTGTATGTCGTGCCTGTATCTTCAGGTAAGGATAGACGGCGTAGCACAAAGCATGTGTTTCGGTCGATGTTTAAGGATATAGTGCAGTGTTTCAGATATTGGTTGAAATGTAAATATTTGTTAAATAATAATAACAACAATAATAATAATTATATAAATATATCAATATATATATATATATGTTACAGTAAGATTGTGAAACCAGGGATTTCGTGAAATCCCTGAACATTTCAGTAATTTCATGAAAACCCTGTTTTGGTCAGGGATTTTGTAGATAATGACACATAATTTTTATATTACCAGTGAAAATACATTTTCTGAAATGAAGTCTGCAGTAAATAAAAAAAAAAAAAAAAAGGCCTCCGGGGTTAAATGGCATATTTTAATTAATTTATTAAGAATACTATAGATATTTTTCTGGCTTAAATCATGAAATTACTGAAATGTTGAGGGATTTCACGAAATCACTGGATTCACAATCTTACTGTAACATATACATGATTATATATTGTACAGTACACAGTCAAACCTGCTAAAGCGACCACCTGTAATAAACAGCCACCTGTCTTCAAAGGTCACCTTTATTTTCTCCCAAATCAGCTAATTTAGTTCAATGTAACCTGTATTATGCAGCCACCTGTCTTAAGAGGCCAAGTTTTGTTACTCCATTGGGTGACTGTTTAAGACAGGTTTGACTGCATATCACTTTCCAACAGACAACAGAACACATACCACTACAGTTGATGAATCAGTTGTGGATGATACGATGGAACGAAAAATTGCTCTTGCAAAAATACACGTCAAACAATGGGTTTTATAATGGTATTAGGAATTACACCTAAACATCAATAATTCATAGTATATAGTGATATATCGAATTCTTAACTTAGAACATAGTTACCTCGACGTGTTTTCATTGTGCGCCACGCTTTACACGTGTAGAGACCGGCTCATAGAACAATATACTGTAAATAATTAAACACGCTTTACACGTGTAGAGACCGGCTCACAGAACAATATACTGTAAATAATTAAACACGCTTTACACGTGTAGAGACCGGCTCACAGAACAATATACAGTAAATAATTTAAAGCTGGAATATCATGAATACTTCTAATATTTAACCAGTTAGAATAGCTCTTTCAATTGGTGCGTCGCCTTGTTGAATTTGTCTACTGTTTAGAACAATGAAACTATCAAACTAGATCACATACAAACATGCTGCAACTTGATTCGATATTTTCCTCCTGGGTTAGTTACAGTAAAGTACTCTTATAACGAACTGCAAGGGACCAGTTATATTTCGTGGGGTCAAAGGCAGAAGTGACTAAGTCCAAATTCACGATTTTGAGAAAAATGAGATAGAAAGTTTGATTACTCCATTGAGTCATGTACATAATCAAATCTTGATAACCTATTTTAGCACCAGCAAAAGTAAAGTTTGTTTTGTTTAACGACGCCACTGGAACACATTGATTTCTATCTATCATCTATGACCGATCGCTTCTTAAGCTGTGACGCAATCGCTTGATCAACATCCCGTCCTAAATTTTGAAACAGCCAGTCTGTCAAGCGTATCCACTAACAGTTTCTTCTAAGAACCGTGAATCGCTAATACCATGTTCGATTGCCACTAGTCACTGATTAAAATCAAAGCTCAATGTATTGGTGTCATCCCTCCCTTTAGAGCATATAATAATGTTATACGATAAGGAGAGATTGTGGCTTTTAAAATGTAATTGATGTTTTTAAAGTGGCAGTGTCTGTTTTTTAAATAATATTTAGCCATTTAGAATGTATTATCTTGTACGTTTGTTTGACGCGCACAACGATCCATGCTTCTGATGCAACGATTTGCTGTATCGTAATTAGATCACGCAAAATACATTATAAATCGACGAGGGGGGTCGCCATCTGTCCACCATCGCTTACAGATGTTACAGCAGATCGTTGCGTCACAAAAATGCAGCGTGGTGAGGATAAAACGAACGTACAAGATATATTCTAAATGGTTAAATATTAAAAAAAGAAGAAAAAACAGACCTTTAAACAAATAATCACTCATTCCTTCCTATAGAAAATATGTTATAATATACCAGGTCTACGTGGCCGAGTGGTTAAGCTATAGGACTTAAGGCTGGTAGGTACTGAGATCGAATCTCAGTTGAGGCATGGCATTTTTAACTCGGTACAGACTCTAACCCAGAATGAGTGCTCCGCAAGGCTCAGTGGGTAGGTGTTTCCACATGCACCAACCAGTGTTTCCATAACGGGTTTAACAAAGGCCATGGTATGTGCTATCTTGTCTATGGGAAAGTGCATGTAAAAGATCACTTGCTGCTTATGGAAAAAGGTAGCGGGTTTCCTCTCTTCTACTAACATTAATATATACTGACCCCCAAAAGAAACGTTACCAAGTTCTGAGAGACTACTGAAGAAAAAAACTAAACATGAATAGGCACCATTGCATGTTTAAAAGATTTTTTAATTAGAATGATGTTTTGGCATGTTGTGAACAAAATT
>JAUTWP010071075.1:0-24130 GCA_033042655.1 Cyathermia naticoides
CTTTGACAGATATATCAACGCAACCTTTAGCATGACTTGGTAAACCTTTTAAATCTTCAACTAATGCCCATGTACCTGCACCTATTCCTGTAACTAAACCGTTAGCAGCTCTAACACTTCTAAATCCAGTACATTTATTAAGTTGTTCTTCTTCTGTTAATTCAACAGTACTAGTCTTTGTATTAGTAGTAGGTAGTAATTCTAATAAAGCTCTTTTCTTCTTAGCCATATTCTTAATAAGATTTCTAGTACTTCTACTAGTCCTCTTAGTAGCCTTAGGTGAAGGTGTTATATTAATTGACCCATCTTCATTATTAGAATTACTATACTCTACATCTCCGAATAACTCTATATTGTTATCTTGAACTATCATAGCAACATCATGTAGTAATGTATTATGCTTTATACCCATAGCTTCTAAAACATCTTTTATAATATTAAGAAACTTATCTAATAATGAACTACTATTGTTAGTCTTTATATTAGCCATTAATTGAAAGAACTTAGGGTCTGTAAAAGTATATGTTATTAATTCTTCAAGAGATGCATGTTTACCATAAAAAGCATCTAATACATTACTGTCTATATTAAGTTGTTTTGCTATACTCTCAACAGTTGTTTTATTATTAAGTAATGTATCTTTTATAGTTTGTAATTCTTGATATACTTTAGATAATGTATTTACACTTTTACTATTAATCTCTGCATGAACTAATTCATGTGTTAGTAAACGAAGCATTATATTATCAGCGTTATCTGCTGTTTGTAATTTATTAATTAAACCTTGATGTATAAGTATAGTTGGTTTGTTATTAACTGTTACATACTGCATAGCTTCTTCATTACTATTAGTTAATATTTTTATAACTACGTCTTTATGTGCATTATATAATTTACCAAATTTACTAGAAGTATAACCATCTTTAAATACTGCATTAAATAAAGTATCTATTGTATTATGTAAACCACGTATAACTTCTTTAGTTAAACCAGTTGCATTTAAATCAACTATACTATTGAAATTAGCATGTTTATAGACATTTATTGGTTTAGCTGTTACAACCTTTTGTACTTCAACTCCTTTTAAATCTAATATAAAAGATGAGTTTTTATTATTATTAGTAACACTTATATCAAATATAGTAGTAGTTTTATTACCATCTGGTGTTATAAGTTCAGTAGGTTCTATATTACTAACTAAATCATCATAATGTTGTTCTATTAAATCAACTTGAGCTTTAGCATTTGCTTCAGCCGATATATTCTGCATCTTAGAAAAGTCTAATGTTATAGGTAATTGACCAAGTGTATTAAGTATTGCATCTTCAAATGATTTGATGTTATCTTTTTTAAGTACCGCATATGGTTCATTATAATTATTATCTTTTATTATTTGAAACTCACTATTACTATTTTGTTCGGTTAGTATTATTTTATAATTACTTACTATGTTAGACACTGTATCATCATCTATACCGTCTTTACTTGTAGTTTGTTCAACATTTACTGCATTTACATTCCATTCTATTAAATCTACACGGTTTTGTCCGTTTTCAGTGTATTTGTTGTGATTTAATTTGACACCTGCTGTTATGTTACTCGTATCATAATGAACGATTGACATACCTTTAAAGACTTTATTCAGAACAGTATTTGTGCTTTTTAATGATGGTTTGTCATTAATATCAGCAACAAGTAAAGCACTTATTAAGTTATCCATATTACTATTAAATTTACCGCTAGTCTTTAATGTTTTAGTCCTAAGTCGTATTAACATAGGTTTACCATTGTTTGTATTTCTTTCAACGATATATACACCTTGTTTAAATGGCTTATCTAACTTAGTAAATGTTTCACCACTTTCTTGTTCACCTGTGGTTGGATTAACTCTATCTCTACTAACAACAGTAAAAACATCATTCTTACCAACTATAACTATATCTTCTTTAGTATGATTAGGAAATATCTTATTAAGAGGATTTTCAGTATTATATCCATAGTTAGGTCTAAGCAATGTTTTTTTGGATATTATAACATTTGGTATATTTATTTTATTAATAGGTGTATTATTACGTAATTGAGCCTCTACTGCAATTCTTAACTTAGCTGTATTCTCATAGTTATTTAACATCTTATCTTTCCATTGAACAAGACTTGATTTTAATTCTTCTATACTCTTTCCATTATTAGATATTTTAGTAAGTGCTGGTTTGAATATTCTAGTTTCTTGTTTAGCTAATTTATTATAATATGCAGTATATAAGTTATTCTTTATTTGTTCTATTGTTGGCTTATTCTTTTTATCGTCATTATTAATAAGTTTATTATACCTGTCTAATCTAGTAATCATACTTTCAGCAACATCTGCTGTATGTTTATATGTAATACTATCTCTCATAAATATATTAGCATGTACTTTACCTTTACCTGATGTACTAGGTTGCATAACTCTAAATCTAAGATTGTTAAGTATTGTTTCTATTTGTGGTTCAGTATATGTAACACTCTTTACATATCCACCGTTTCCATCACTTTCATTTGATGATAAATTAGCATGTATCTTTTTACCTTTTTCATCTACTTTAGGTTTACCGTCTTTATCTAATTCATATAGTCCATCATAAATATATGGTTTATTGTATCCACCAGGTTGTGATGTAGCTAGCATTATCTCTAGTTTATCACCTATTTGTAGACTATCAGGACTAAGTATTTTATTATACGCTTTAACTAATTCAATAGCTCTAAAATGATATGCTTTACGTTTATTTGCAGGAATTGTTAATGCTTCTGCATGTAATTTTTTAAATGTATCTGTAAAACCTGTTACAATAGATGTTCCTTTTTTATAATTATAAACTTTTACCTTATGTGTATTAACAAGTTTATTAACATAAAATCTAGCATCAGACATTGCTGTTATATATTCATTTTCTATAACAACTGTATCATCAGCCGCAGTATCAACTATTATATCTTTTTCTAATACAGCATATTTTGCTTTACCTGCTTCATCTGTAAATATGTTTACTGGATTAAATATACTTTCAACACTACCATATGTTAATATATAATCTCTTAATAATAATGATAACTCTCTATCTTTCTTTAGTCCACCATCGTTATTTACTATATCATTAATGTCTTTTAATATATCTGTTTTCTTTCGTCTATTAGTAATGTTATTATCCAACTCTTCTTCTGTTAGATTATAAGCCATTGCTAATTCGCCTAATAGTTCTCCATATTCAAGTGAACGTGGAGCTAATCCATCATATATACCATTAGCTAATACAGAAAGTACAGATTTATTTAGTTTTTGAAATATTATAGTAACATTTTCACTGACTGTATTACCTGCTAATAGTTTAACTGGTTTGTTAGGTACTTTTGTTACACCATTTATTTCGTTCTTTATATTATCTATATCATCTCTGTAAGTTTTAGCTATTGCTTCTTCTTTTGTAGTAAGTTTAATATTATCTATTTCTTTACGAGCAATTGTATCTAATACTCTATCTTTTATATCTGAATTAAGTAAGTTAGTATTTTTAAATGTATCCCATTCATCGTCTGTTATAATTTCAACTATACCCTCTGTATCATCTTTAGAACTATTAGCTGCATCAATACGTTCTTTAGCTTTATTAAACTCAGTAGTTATATGACTTTCAAATAAATCAGTATTAATATTACCTGCTTCTGCCTCTGAAATCTTTATTGCTTTAAGTGCATCAAGATGGTCTTCAATACTATTACCTATTCCATCTTTAGTAGTTATATTATCAAAGTAATCAGTAATGGCTTTTTTAGTTACATCTACATAGTCTTTAGCTTCTTGTTTAATATCATTAGCAACTTTCTTTTGATAGTTTTTATCTAATATATCAGATAATGCAGATGTACTACTTAGTATATTGTTTTTAAAACCCTCTCTTGTAGCAATCTTTTGAAGTGTATTTAAAGCAATACCTTTAGTTTGTAATTTAGATTGTTCTTTAACTGGGTCGCCATATACTAACTTTTCAAATATATTATCTATTCTATCTTTGTAATCTACATTAGTTTCATCTTCTTTTTGTACATTCTCTGTTTCTATATTATTACGAATATCATTTTCAAGTTTACTAATAAGTTTTTTTGTTCTATTTATAGTAAGTTCATCATTCCTTAATTTTGCATCGCTTATTGCTTTTCTATATGCATCTAATTGAACAAGTTTACCAAACGTATCTAATCTATGTATTAAATTAGGATTATTAGCAATGTTTTCTTTAATTATTTTAGTATCTAATTCTTCACTTATTTCTGCATCTAAATTACTAACCACTTCTGTAGCATTAGCAATAGTATCTTCATGGTATATAGCTTCACCCATTAATGCACTTCTTACATTGTCATCTTTAGGGCCCGTTGTAATAAGATTATTATACCATTGATTATAAGTCTTTTCTTTATTCTTTATTATATTAACTAATCTATCTTTATTTAAAACACTTATAACATCATCTATTTGTTTTTTATTAAGTTTTGAATTAAGACTTTTATTATCTTTTATATCATTTGACATTTCATCAAATAACTTACCTAATCTACCTTCTTTTAAATCTTGTATTAATAAATCAACAGTACCAGCTCTTAATGCAGCAGCAATCATACCATCTAATGTAATATATACCTGCTCTATTAATTGATGTTTTGTATAATCTTTAACACTAAGTCGTTTACTCTTTGCTATTTGTTCAATAGGTGTTTCTATATACATAGGTTCAGGCTTACCTGTTTCAGGATTTATTACTTCTTCTCCTTCAATATAGTTAGGGTTTTTATGCATATTTGTATCACTTAATACAACAGAGTTTAATTTAGTTTTTAATAAATCTGTATAAAAACTTCTACCTTGTATTTCACTACGAGCCTTTTCATCTAATATCTTTTGAGTATCGCCACCTTTTATTTTATTTATACCACGTGTAATACCACCAAAAACTAATCCACCAACAGCTCCCCAAAATGCTTGTTCCCATGTTGAAGGGTCATGCATATAAGTATTTAATCTAGTACCAAAATCACCTTTTTCCTCATGTGATGCTTTACCCATTAATTGATGTCCATAACGAAGTCCTTCTTTACTACCTATCGCATTTACTATTTCTTCTATACCCTCTCATGCTGCTTCAAATGCAATAGTACCTGGCTTACTAAATGTTTTAAGCATTTGATAAGGACTTTTCATTATGCTTTTACCAATATTCTTAACACTCTCACTAATAGTCTTTTCACCAACTTCAACCGCAGCCTTCTTACCAAGTGCTGTTTCAGCTTGAAGTGCTAATGTACTGGCAGTATGTGGTTTAAGTTTAGTAGCTTTAGTCATAAATTTACCTAAATTAAACATAGGTAAAACTTGTACAAAATCAGATACAATATTTATAGCATTAACATTATATGAACGCCATGCTGCAGATGATGCAATATATGATATTATATTTTCTTTATCAACTGTTCTGTTTTTAGCTACAAGTTCTTTTATTACATGTTCTCCTTCTTTACTATGTATAAATTGTTGATAATCTCTATCATCTTCAAATTGATAATTAAGTTCTTGTTTAATTGTATTAAGTGTTTGTAAACTCTCTCTAAAGTTTTCACCATTACGCATTATCATAGCCATTCCTGCCGCTTCACTAATCATTGATGCACCTCTGCCCATTTTACCAGCAATACCTAATAGTTTACCAACATAACCAATACCTTTAACAACACCCATAGCAGGTATTAATAAACTTAATGAACTAGCTATACTAACACCATTCTCTAACCACCATGCTAAATCTGAAACGTCACCATGTGCATTAGGGTTTATTCTATGTACAGGTGTTGCTTCTTGTGTCCACTTTCTAAGTGATTTACCAACTTCTATTATAGCATTAGTAAATTCAGCATCTTCACCATCAGCTTCAGCTGCTAAGTCAGAACCTATTTGCCATATACTACCAACACCTTCAAGTGTTCCACCAACAATTTCACCTAAAACTGTTTGATTAAGGAAACCTAAAACCTGTGCACTATTAGATTGTGCAAGAGCTCTACGTTTCTTAAAGTCAATACCTGCAACAGCTGGTATATCATAATCTCTATATTTATCTACATAATCTGTAAATACATGTTGTGTACTAGGGTTAGGTGTTGCCATTATAGCACTACCATATAAATCATCTAATGTAACATTACCGCTTTCTTCATTATTATCGTCTAACACAGGCTCTACGTCTGTATAATCAAGTAATGTAGGGTCTATTTCATTATTATCATTTATATTTATATTATTTTCAGTATCACTCATCTTATATAATTTATAATGTTCGTTTACTCATCTTCTTTAATTCGTCCCATGCTTCAGTTATTGTACGCTTAATTTTAGTACCATCTTCTTTAAACATTGTAACATGTCCAGTAGCATAGTTAAATACTATATGTGTATAACCATTATTTTTAGCATTAAATGCATATGTTACATCAAAGTCTCTATTACCTACACCAAGTCGTTGTTTGTTATAGAACTTAGCAAGTTTATAATCATCTGTTTGCTTTTGCTGTTCTAAGCCTGCCGTTGTAACTCCATTTTCACCTATGCTTACAAATACATTGCCTACATTAGTTTTAACAGGAGCTTTACCCTTTTTAGTAATTGTTTTATAAACTGGCATAACTAAATATAAATCACCATTAGCGTCAGGTATATTACTAACCATTACACTCTTCCTATCAATAGTTAATGATGTACCATCTCCTTGTTCACCTTCAAGTTCAGATATAGTTAAACCTGCATCATTGTTATATACTTTTTGTAATTCAGGACTTAATGAACTTAATAGACTTTCATTTATTTTAACTTTTCCTTGTACAAGGTTTAATGCAGTATTTATATTCTTCTTTAAGTCTGCTTCTAATACTTTAGTATTTTTAGGTATACCTCCGAAATAACCAACACCATTCATACCAGTACCAGCTGTATTGTCTATTGTTAATGTACTACCTCCAACAATTTCATGGTCACCATCTTCTTGATTTTGTACATAACCCTCTACAAATGGGTCGTCACTATCATTTATTTTAGAACCATATGGATAACGTACAGTAAAATATAAACTTCTGCCTACATATTCATCTTCTGTTATTAATCCATTATCTCTATCTGCTTTTAAATGTTGTAATATTTTATTTACATCACCAAGTTCTAAACTTCTAACCCAATTAGTCACAGCGTCACCTGTAAGACCTTTTTTTAATTGTTTAATTATTGCTGCTGTTTCACTACCACTACTAGCATAGGTATCTATATCTGCCTTATCTATACCTATATTTAACAATCTCATAAATTCAGCAGGATTATCTTTATAACTAGGTAATGTATCAGCTACATCTTTTAAATATGGAAAATTCTCATATTTAACAGGACTGTCTTTAACTCCTTTAATTGCATGTTTAATAAACTCTTTACCATATTTAGCATTATCTATATTACCATATTTATCAATATACTGACTTCCATAGTTATCGGTCATATATTTTTTAGTAACATCACTCTTTCTAGCATTTGCAGCAAATAATGCATCTTGTGCATTAACCATAGTGTTATATTGTTCTTTAAGTACACCTAACCCTATATATTCAGGATTATCATCTGTACCTATATTAACCATTACAGTTGTAGATTGTTGTTCATCTTTTGGTAAGTTTTTGTTTGCTTCTAATAACTTCTTATATTCTTTATCGCCATCTACTATAAGTCTACTATATTCAGCTATCATATCATCTGCAACTTTAGGATTATTAACAAAGTCATTATATGTCAATGGTGTTAATCCTGCCTTTTCTTGCTTTACTTTATATGCATTATACATTATATCATTTTGAGTTTTTATATAATCTTTAACATCATCTAACTTTTTACCACTTGGATTAGTATATGTTATAGACCCTGTATTAGCTCCTGCTGTACCACCCATTGTAATCTTTGTAGAACTTCCTGCACCACCTGCACCACCATTTACAACAGATGCACCACCTTGTATTGTCTCTTTCTTAAATGCAGCAATACCCGCTAATCCATCAGCTATATCTTTAGCCCATACATTAATATCATCATCTAAACCTAACTCATTACGTTCACGAAACATTCTTTGATACTTTGGTTGCTTTACTAAATATTCTTTATATGCAGCTGCTAAATCATCTTTATCAATATACTCCTTACTCTTTTGATATTTCTTTAATATAGTACCTAAGGTTGGGTCATATTTATCTAAAGCTTCAGTAGCTATTGAGAAACTACCTGTACCATTAGGTGTAACAAATGTCTTAAATGCAGCCATATCTTCTTTAGCAGTATCTAACCAAGGGCTTAATTCAATAGCACTATGATTATATAAACCAACACCATTAGATGTATCTATATCAGGCATTGTACTATCATAACGTGCTTTTAATGCAGCTCTATCTTTTTCTCTATATCCTGAATTTTTACCAATAGCTTTAAATGTTTCTTCTCTTTGTTTTACAGCACGTTGTAATTCTTGTAAATCACGATTAAGTACAAATTCTTTACTTGCTTTTCTTATTTCATTCTTTGCAGAACCATAGTCACCACTCTCTTCTATCTTATCGAACTTAGATGATAATTTATTGAATGCATCATCTAATATTTTACTATGTTGTTCTTTAGGTGTACTTCTATATGACGATGCTAATTCTTGCATTTTATCATAACTTGTTTTAGCTGTATCTTGACGTAATTGTCTATATTGTGCTGTTTTACGTATTTCATCAATAGGTTTAACTACTGGGTTTAAAGTTGGAGCTTGTAATATACTCATGTTATATTGCGGTATTGCACCACCTCCATAAGGATTTACTGTATAAGGATATGGATTGTATAAACCATAATTCCCTGCATTACCATATGGATTTATTCTTGTGTTTGCCATAGTATTATATATTTAATTAGTTACTAAATTATTACATATTAAAGATATGGAAATTTAATCTATTTACCAAAATAAAAATATCTTTTTAATTGATTATATTAATGTTTATATATTTCAGACATTACAACTCCCCCGTAAAAAGAAAATGTATGCAACATCTTAATATTACGATTTATGGTATAAAAAAACCCATATAAGTTAATATATGAGCTTTTTTTAATAATTATAGATTAGTCTATATGACGGGTTGTAATTGAAGTCCTAAACCTTTCATTATGTCGTTAAATTCATTAACAGTATAACCAGATGCTACTTGAAGTTCTTTAAGCTTTCTAGTTCTAGCTGTACCATCAGTTACATTATTAAATGCACTAAGTGTATTTTTAAGATTATATCTACCATCTATTCCTTGATAGTCAGTTTTATTAAATGATGTAGTTAATAATGCATCAGGATTTTGTTTATATATTTCATCTTCAATTTTATTATTATTAAGTCCTAATACTGATGTATTCCATACATTACCTGCTGTATTTAATAAACCTTGTGTATTAGCAATGTTTGCGTCCATTATACCTTTACGTTTATTATAATCAAGTGTATTGTTATATTTATCAATAGCTGTATTCTCTCTAAATGCACTGTTAGCTTCTTGTCTATTTGCATTGCCTACTGTTATTCCGTTATTATCTCTTTGTTGTGTTGCTTTAGCTCTAGCATCATTACTGTATTTATTAGATGATTGCCATTTAGCATAATTAACCTGTGTTGGATTTTCTTGATAAGCTCTTCTATTTTCTGTAGCTTGACGTTCTATTAAATTCTCTTGTACATTACTTCTATTAGTAGTATAAAGAAGTGAGTTCTTTCTATTTAAATGATTTACAGGTATATCTTTTAACCTATCTATATAACCTCTATTACCTAAATATGTACCAATTCCAACTAAACCTTGTCCAATAGCAGATGCACCAGTAGGTCCGATATGTATACCTCTATTATTAGTATCAGGTTGTGTATTAACATTATTATTACCTGTTCGTAACTTCATATCATTAACATCATAACCTGTATTTAAATCAACCATTTGACGTTCACCATTACCATTTGGCATAAATTGATAATTAGGAGTTGCATTAGTACCAAAGTTATTACCTACTCCAAGTGTTGCATTCCCCATTACACCTCTACCTTGTCCAAATAATTGAGGTGTGTTAAATGAATTACGTGTATTATACTTTATACCACCCTCGCCATATTCAGTTTTATTATCATATGGATTAAATTGTACATATTTAGCTATACTATCTTGAGCTGTTGGTATAAAATCTCCATCAAATCCACGTGCTTGACCTTTTATTGCATATCTATAACTATCCCTTTCATTTGGTCTATTTACACTAACTGCACCTATATTATTTGGATTTGTTATAAATTTATATAACTTCTCACTATTGCCTTCTTCTAATAACTTTTCATATTCAGGGTATTTATCTGTTCTAACATTTGTATTAGTATATCCTGCATATTTATCATTAACATTATACATTTGACGAGCACCACCCTCATTTGACATTATGTTATTATCAAATAATTCAAATGACCTACCATCTTTTAATTTATATTGAGATACACCATTTATCTTATCGAATATATTATTTGTAACAGATGGATTAACTCTAGTTACTTTAGTTACTTTAGTTTTAGTTTTACCACCATCAGGATATAGTCTAGCACCATATGCCGCAGTTACTCCTTGCTGTTGCATCATCTGCATACCTAAACCTCTACCTTCTCCACTACCGTCCATCATTGGATTACCCATACCTTGACCTTGTGGCTGACCTTGACTATCTCCATTTACTGATTGTTGTTGTTGAAAGTTAGCTTCAATTGCTTGTTGAATACCTGCTATCTGTTGTTCAACTTGTTCTATTTGAGATTGTATAGTACTTGCTTTTCGTTCATTACCATTACGTTCTCTAAAGCTAGTTGTCTTAGAACCTTTAATAAATAATTTAGCATTTGCTTGTTTAAGTGATTGTAGTACTTGTTCAAGTTGTGCCTTTTCAGCCATTAGTGGTTGATTAGCTTGAGCTGTACCAAGTCTTGCACTATCTATTTCAGTTTCTCCAGTTTGAGGGTTTTGACGAACATTCTCACCACCTTCTACTTCAGCACCACCACCTATATCTACACCACCTTGTGCATGACTAGGTCCTTGAGCTATTGCGTCAGTGCTATTAACTGGCATTACACCACGTCCACCCATAGGATATAAATTTCTCATTGTTCCTCCATTTTTATAATATAGTGAATTATTTATCTGACTGTTATAATCTAATAGTTGAGCATTATCTCTAACATTATTATTATGTACTTTATCAGCTTCTATTAAATTCTTTTGTTTTTCTAATTCAGCATCTTGTAGAGCTTGTGCTTCTTGTTCTTGATTGTCTTGATATAAACCCATACCTAAACCTATTGCACCACCTATTGCCATACCTGGTAGACCACCTATTGCACCAGTTGCTGCACCACTCATTGCACTACTCATTATTCCACCTGTACTGTATCTTTTCTTCTTACGGGGGATTGTTAAATTCCGAATTATTACTTTAGTTCTCATTATTTATAAGATTTACGTTTATTAATATTAACATTATTTAGTTTAAGATTATATTCAATCATTTCCATACCTTGATTAAGATATGTTGCATGATTGTTAAATATTAGACGTACTACAATAAATTTACTTATAAAATTAGCTCTATCTTGCCAATCTTTAAGCTCTCTATTTACGTTATTAGTTGGGTTCATTGCATAATCAAAGAATTTAATATTTGTATTTAATACTGCATCTCTAAAATCATTAAACGACCATACACCATTATTATTTCTACCTTGTTCTGTTTCGTACCAATCACTTGTATTTAATTCTGTTATTGGATTAGTTAAAACATTATTATTATTAACTTCTATTATTTCAGAACATTGACTATCATTATAAATCATTATTCCTGTTATTGTTAAATTATGTTTTAATACATTATTACTATCTTCATTATATATAGGGAATGTATTGTTGTCACCTTTAGTAATTACTTCACTCTCCCACATTATTGTTTCATATATATTTTTAATACTCTCATTATTATTAAATAGAATATCTACACTAAAAGGTTTACGTACATTATTACTTGTACTACCGCCATTATAATATCCATAAAAACCTTTATTGTGTTCAAACATATATTTATGAGGTGTTATATAACTACCATTAGGCACTAGTGATTGTACTACACTGAGTAATCTATTTCTACCTTGTATGAAACAACTAACATTTACATCATGGTAACTAATCCATCGTTTCTTACCTAAATCAAATGATAATGTAGGATATCTATCTAATGGTGTTTTAGTATTAAAATCAGTATCATCGTAAACATGGAAGTTAAATAATAATCTTTCGTTTTCCTCATCATATCCAATAGCTATACCGTTATTATGTAATATATCATCATTTAAACTTGGATAGTTTTTAAATACAGTATCTATTAATGATTTTATACCGATATTATTTAATTCAACTAATTCTTTACCATTAAACATAAATAGTTTATAACGAGTACTATCAATGAATATATAACCTAGTCGAGTAGATAATGTTGAATTGCCATGACTACAACCTGCATAACCACTATCTGATGTCATTAATTCAATAGGTTTTCTATCAAATATATCACCCATTCCAAGATATGTATCTTGATTATCTTTAGATGTAACTAATATATCTTTTAATATAGCACTATATGTAGTGTTCTTCATATTAATAACAAATGTATTACCAATAACACCAGTAGATACTATTACACCTTTTTCTTTATCCATTTCATAATAGTTAATAGGTTTGAATTTACGCCATTGTAGTTCATCTATCTCTATATATTGTTCTTCACTACGTGCTATTTTATATGGATAATTACTTAAATATAACATATCTATACTATAAGGGAATGGCATTTTAATTTCATTTAACATACTGTATTCTTTATAGTATTCCCAGTTTGTTGGTACTGCCATTTCGTGATGTGCTACTAAATCACTAGCTAATGCTATTAATGCCTCTTTAGGATTTCTTGGATAATATATTTTATTAACATCATCACCAACACGTAATCCAACATTACTAAAACCTCTTCTAGGAAAATATAATGTTTTAATATCACCTGTACCTGTTGTATTATCGTTAATATATTTACCCTGCATTGTAAAAAATGTATCACCACCATATATATAATCAGTTGTATCATCATTAGGTGTATGGTCTACATTTGTATATTTGATACACTTTACTTCTATCGTTGTACCATCATTTACATAACTATAAGTTATATCATTATAGTTAGTATCATTTGTTAATATTTTAAAACCTGTACTTACTAATTCTTGTTTATCAAATGGCATATACATATTAGCTTTATATACACTAAGTGTACCAATAGCACCTTGTTCACATTCTGATATAACACCATAATTACTAATTACTTTGTTTCTTTCTATATATAAGTTTTCTTCTTGATATGCATTTGATATTAAAACTTTATTATTATCTCCTGGTCTAAACATACTTTCTTTTATATCAGAAGGGTCTTGTGTTTGTGAACATTGCGTAGATACACCATTATTAAAATTCTTCCATAAACCAGTAGATGTATATTCTACATTATGACTATGTATTTGAATATGTGTGATAGGTATGTTTTTAATACCATTCTGAAATATATCAAAAGGGTGTAATTTATTATTAGTACCCAATGTACCACCACCTAAACCATTACTTTCATTATCCAATATTGCAACATCAGTTATACGTGTAGCTGTTTCTATTTTACGTTTAGCATAATGAAACTCTAATGCTTGTATTCTATTTACATATTGTGCAGGTATATTTATATTTTTTAACTTAAGACCTAATATTTTACCGAATATAGTACCTGTAAATTTAGAACTATCAAGTTGTTTAATTGTTAATTGTATAGGATTACCTGTATCTAATGTAAGATTTATTTTATTAGCCATATCATATATATACTCATCTTGGTCTGGACAAACTGAACAAGTACCATTATGAAACATTGAATGTGATACTGTAACTTGTACAAGTATACTTTCGCCAGGGCTTAATATAATATTGTTTATACTACCTATTAAACTTGTTGTATAATGTGTTGTATCAGAAGCACCCGCTTGTTCTCTAACATAGCCATATCTACAAGCCAAACCACTTAATGTATCAATTATTGTAAAAGATGTACTATTATTTAAAACACCTTTATATACAGAAAATTTATAATTAAATGTGCTTCTAACATTACCGCTAGTTGGATTATATGTTGGTGGAAATTGTCCACTTGATACTAAATCATGGTATAAATCAACTTTAATATAATCCTTTGCTGTAATTACTAAATTATGACAACCTAAAGTCGGTGTATATGTACCAAATGGGTCATTACAATTATTAGTAGGTTTAATATAATTACCATATGATGCAGATGGTGTATAATGCTCTATATCAATTAACATACTATTACCTGTCATTGCGTATTCAACAGCTTGTGCATATATCCAATTATCACTAGGACTTTCCCATGACCAACCAGCATTTACATCAGATAACCAAACATGATTAAAATTAATATGTTCAATTATACCTGCATCATCATGTGGTATTTCATCATATGGGTATGTAAACTTATCATCTAACTGACATAGTTCAGGGAATTTATGATGTCTTACAGGAATTGCATTAGCATTAGCTGGATTAGATGTACTTGTTTGTATTGTAGTAAGATTTATACCAAGTGCATCATTTATAAATCGTTCATCATTTGGATAATGTTCATTTTCATTCTCCCAATAATTCATTTTTTTATCATATGAGGCAATTGGTTTATAAGAGTTAAATAACTTATAGTTTTTATTTATATTACTGCAATTAAATTTAGCAATACTACAACTAGCATTAGGCATATCAACAATCTTAGTTGTTTCTAGTTCACCACATTTACTAATAACTGCTTCACGACCCGGTATATGAACTGATGGATAACGTACACCGTTAGTACCAATAGGGGTCATGTATAAAGCTATTACTTCACCCGGCATAAAACCTTTTTTATCATATATAACAACTTCATCTTTATATGACCCTTTACGTCCATCTAAACTAACAAATTCTTCATATACCCATTCTACATCAATACCTAATGCCCATTTTTGCATATCTATTATTTCATCTGTTTCAATATTAGATAATAGAAGTCTGTTTTTAAATTGACTAATACTAAGTGCTTTATTTATATATAAATTATCTATTAATACTTCATTTAAATCTAACTCACTAAACCGTAAACCTGTGATTAATACATCTATATTATCATTATCGTTAGTTTTATATATAATATCACGATATACTCTATGTACATTTTCTATAACCGTATATACTATAATCTCAAATTTAGCATATTTACTATCTAAGTTAGCAATATTAAGATTTATTGATTTACCTGTTGTTTCACCACTAACACCACCATCTACCGTAGCACCGCTTAAAACCTTATTTCCAGGTATTATAGAAATTGCTTTACTAAATGATAATGTATTTGTATTATCTCTATCAGGATATAGGTATCTAAGAGTTATATAATATTGACCAGATTTTAATACACCTCCGCCAAACTCTATATTATTAATATTATATATTGGCTCTGCAATAGTTGGATTTTGAAAGAGTAATAAATGTTCATTATTTGTATTTGTACCACCTATACCTATTATTTCTTTATGGTCTGTTAAGCCATGTATAAACGGTAATTCATCAACATTTAATATACAAAAGTTTCTTTTATCTACACCTTTATTATATATGTCTGTTTCAGTTCGTTCTTTTAATATACCGCCACTCCACGCTATTATACGTTCTTTATTCTTATTATATGTAAATTCGCCTTCTATTAAATTAACAGATAATTCAACATCATATCGTATATATTTAGTATCTAATATAACATTAGAACTATTAATTACTATAATTTCAGTAGTTAAATCAATATATCTAATTCTAAATTTAGTATCATCAGGTGCACTTTGTGATTGCTCAAATATAAATACACCATCATCAGCTACTATATAACCAAGTATAAAATAATTATCATTAGTTACGTATCGCATACCTCGTTCATTAGATAAAGATTTACCATCATTATTAAGTATAGCATTTCTTGCTCTAATCCATGAACCATCTTCGTTCTTATATGGATATCCAGTTGTTTGTAATCCTTTAGATAGTTCCATATTCTTCATTTAAATTAGTTTGTGCAACAGTTATATTGTTATTTATATTATCATCTACGTCCCAATCAGTACCTCTTTGTAAACCAGGCATTAATGTAGTCCACATATCTTTATGTAAATCTCGTTGGTCTTTATTTAAAGATGCAATTGAATTACTAGCTTTACTAGCCCATACTCGCCATTGTTTAGCAGGACTAAGTTCAGGGTTATTATTAGCTAAATTAAATACAGGGTGTTTGTAACCACGAGTTAATATACGATATAATACATACCATTCACAAGCCATTAATACTTTTTCATTATCAGGAATAAGTGGAACTTCATGTTGTAGTTCATCATCAAAAACAGTTGGAAGTTTCTTATAATGTATTCTCATAGTTCCTGTTTCAGCAGATGATATAATATAACCACGTTTATTAAGTTCATAAGTTACACCACCATTAGATAGTTTATTTAATATCATACTATCGTGCTTATTTATATTACCTTTGTTTATTAAATCTTGTTTAGTACCATTTATTTCAACAGCTCGTAAAACACGTAAATCACATGGTAGTTTAGCTCTATGTGAACTAATTGTAATATCCATGTGACAGTCCTCTAATGCAACATACATTTTAATATGTCCAAGAGCTTCATTTATCCAATCATAAGCACGAGCTTCCCAATCACCTGTTTTAATATCGTAATGGTCATATACTCTACGTATTACCTCACGACTACTTATACTATTATATACTGCCATTATAAATCTGTTTTATAATTAATATTATAATCTTTTAATACATAATCATCATTATATTTAGAAAAGAATGTATCATCTAAATTAGTTATTATTGTACTCTTTTGAGTATTTCCAATCTTATATGATAATACATCAGTTATTGTAGATTGTAACTCAAGTTCTTTAGTAGTTAATGATTTACCATTATTATCATAAATTATTGTAGGTCTATAATTAGTAGGTTTAAACATATGGGTTTTAACTAAAGTTGTACTCATAGACTTCCATTTCCAAAATACATCAAACTCTTTATGATTATATGTAATAAGCCATTTTTCGCCAGTCTTATTAGTTTTACTATATAAAGACTTGCCTTGCTTTAATAACTCTGCTTTAATCTTATTACTTTCACCCCAATCAATACCTCTTTTACGACCTTTATTATTAAATGTATCAAGAACTATTCTTCCTAATATTCCACCAAGATAGAATTTCCTATATCCCATTAACACTGCATTAGACATATGAAAATTATATAATTTATATAAGTATTTAAACTCTGGTTTAGTCAATAATACACTCTTTAGTTTAAGTATTTTAATTTCATAATCTTTAAGTTGTATTGAAACTTTATTTAGCTTTTTGTAGTACCCCCGTAAAAGAAGAATATAGCCATCATTCGGATTATATTTAGCACCTTTTATCTCCTTTATACGAAGTATGTTATCAATTTCAAGAATATGTTTAACGTATATTCCAAGTTTATTGTTAATACTATATATGTCTTTCTCTATTGTATCAATAGTTTCCTTGTATGAATTATATATATCTGTATATAGTTTAAGTGACTGCTTATGGTCTACTTTATAAATCTTATATATTTCATTTATACCAAGTGTTTTATTTCTATCTCTTTGTAATATTTTTAATTCCATTGTTCAATTATTTAATTTGTTATTAATGGTATTTATTGTTTTTGTGCAACAGGTGCATTATCTTCTGTAACAGGTACTTCACGAGCTATATTAAACTGTATGCCAAGTTCTGTAAATATCTCTTTTCTAAGAGCCATTAGATAATCACCACTTAAAGGTATATCATAATCATCTTTATAACAACTACTTGTTTCTGGACAATCTTCGCTAAAATTAAATACATCATATATTCCATCAAGCATTAATTTCTTAATTTTAAGACTTCCGTATATACATAGATAATCATTTCTTATTTCATATACTAATGTCTCATGTCCAAATTTAGCAAAACGCTGATGTTTATAAGCACTTCTTGTAGTTTTTATAGTTACTAATACACCACTCTCTGTTGTAACATTTATAAAAGGTTCACTAGCTCTGTATGCAATAGGTTTAATTATTTTATTTACCGAACGTAATACTTTACATGTACCAGGCTCTATACATTCTCCTACTAATGAAACTTTCTCTAAGTCTATCTTATATGAAGCAATATATCTATCTTGAATACCATATTTAATTACTTCTTGTTTAGCATACTTACTATATCCTGTAATTAATAAAGCACGTACTCTATTCTTTAATGCTTGATTAAATGGCTCACCTGTTGCATCTACAATGATAGCTATTTCTTGATTAATACTTGCCATAATAATTATATATTAGTTTCATAATTCTTTAACAATTCATTATAAGTACTAGGGTCAGATTTTACTTTACCTTTAAATTGCTTATTCCAAGATTTTAAAGTATCATAAGTTGGTAATAATGGACTTTCAGGTTTTTCTCCTATATTATAAATCCTAATTAACTTATGAGTTTTGTTTTCTAATATTTGATAAATATATAAATCACCTGTATCTGTTTTTAATGGTAATTCTATAAAAGGTAAATTAGCACTCTTTAACCAATCAACACTAAAACCTTCTTCAGTTTCATTTAATAATAATTGTATAAAATTATCGTGCATAAAATTTAATTCTGCTATTTGTACTTCGACACCATCATCGGTTACTGCTCCATAATTCGGAACATTTTTAACCATCAACATATATGCTGCTTGACCATATACTTGTTTAGTATCCAACGCTTTAGTAATAGGTATTGAAACCCTTACGTTTTTGTTTTGTTCTATTCTCTTCATATTTTTATTTTTAATAATTATTATCAGTATGGTAATTTGAGCTACCATTTTTATCAATTGGTGCGTGTACATCAACTCTCTTCACAAACAAATCTTTTGAAAATGAATTAGAATCAATTCTAGTAAACATTATTTCAATTTCACTAGACATTCCAGCAACTACATCAATTAAAGGAAAAATAGTCATTTGTAACATATAATCTTTACCATCTAAATCAAAAGGCATAACATCGTGTCCGTCACAAGTTTTTACAGATACAGTTGTCCAATCACTTAAGTCATCTTTATAAGCTACTCCATTATTAGTATAACGGTATCGGCAACTTACTTCATATTTATCCGAATCATTAAATTGTAACCAGTGGAAATGTAATTCATTAGTAATTAAATCAGTTGAATTTTTAATAAATCTAAATTTATGTCTATAAGTTTCTGATGCTTGAATTCGATTTGCTTTTGAATTTAAACTACCATTTTTTTGAAATTTTACAGCATTCATATCCCAATCCATATCAACAGTTCCTGAGTTTGAATATAATCTTCTACCTACTAAGTTAAAAGTTATATCATCATATGTTTCCGCATCACCTCTGAATCGTTGTTCACCCTTTGCATCAATTTCAACATAATTAGAACTTGCTTTATTTCCAATTTTTACAGTTTCACCTGCTTTTAATTTATCAATTTCTTTCATAATTTATTTATTTTTTTTCATATAATATTGAACCATCTTCGCCTAATTCTTGGCTTTCTTCATAATCTATTGTTATATTATCATTTATCTTTGCTTGACATAATAATATCTTGTTTTGTTTCTCAATACTTTGCGGTGTGTCATAAAGCAAGAAGTCTTTTACTTGCTTATTAGGTGTTAGAACATTAACAAACATTCTATCACATTCTCCATTCAATTCTCCTATATCATGTATTGTTAACTCTCTAGGAATAACATTCTCAGGATTGGTGTGGTCAAATAATTTACCATTACAATCATTCATTACTAATCTAGGTATTGCGTGCCATTTATAATAGTCTGCTCCACCATTTATATCTTTAACGTGGGGATTTGTTAATGTATTACCTAGTACATCTTTATCGTCAAATCCTGTTTTTAAACTTGCTGGTATTTTATTTGTTGCATCGGTAAAACCATAATTCTCAAAATAATTATATTCTTTTTGAGTTTTCCAATTTGTAGCATTTACTACTCCAGCTATGGTATATTCGTCATTGTTATTAACATCATATACTTTGTTTGTTTTGCCTACGAAAGGAACAAGTATTTCATTTACTCCACCTTTTATTTTATTACCTTTCCAATTCTTAGCTTCTTCATCTGTTATATCATTACCTATTCTTTGATAAGTAACAGCACATTCTTTAACGGCTTTTATTCCATTAAACTTACCCATTAATAAATTTAAAAATGTATAAAAATCATTAACAATATTAAATGTTCCTTTATATGTATTATCAACCCATACAGAAAATGAACGCTGTCCACTGTTTATATTAAATCTCACAAATATAGTATAATATCTATCTTCATCAATTGGACTATTACAATAAGTTCTTACTCCTGAAATATTTCTGAAACATAAATTACCATTAAATATTTGAATACTTTGTGTTGTGCCATAACCAAACGCTTGTAGAGGTTCAGTTAATCGTGGCTTAATGATAGTGCCAAAAGCCCATTCATCAACACCTATTAGACTAAGTGGAGTATTGCATACATTATCACTATTATTATTTTCAAAACAATCTGCATACATATCAACATTTGCCTTAACCTTACCTTTATAAACTACATCAGCAGCTATAACAGGCTCTAAGTTAGCATCTAATGGTATTACCAGTTGAGGTTGTGAGTTAATCACTCCATAACCAATATTATTAGCAACGCTAACTTCTTTTCTTGTGTCTGTTACCCACGCATTTGTTGGAGTGCCTATAAAAGTATTTGTTATTAGTTTTATTGTAGATAATAATTTATTTGTATCGTGAAATTCTCTATCATCTAGGTTAAATGTTCTTTTTGGATTACCGTTAATTGTATAATCATAATTAAATAATCTACCTTTTGTTTTAATACTTGAATGATTATATCCTGCTTTTAAAGTATAATCACTTTCTCCTGTCCATTCTAAACCAACTATAACTTCTGTTAGAACACCATTAACAGTACAACTTATAGTTGAGCCAAGTGTTAAATCTCCCCATATTCTTATATCGTATTTTGTGTTATAAGCTATATTTGTTGCTATATTTAAATAACCCCCATAAGTACTCCCATCACCTATTCTTATGTATAATGATGTCCCTATTTTTATTATCTTAAACCCCTTTTCAACATAGTTGCTATTACAACTCCATAACTCTTGATTAGCTCCTGTATCTTCAAATATAAATTCACTGTGTAAATCAATATAACTTCCGTCTTGTATTTTTTCTCCTGTATCAATTTTATTATCACTACCATTTAAATACAGTGCTTGACCAACTAACTGCTCTCGTTCACTTGTTCCTACAACGTCCTGCCATTGATTAGCGGTTGTTTTGGTTAAGGCTTGGATTAAATTATCTTTTGGATAACAAAATAATGATTTTAACCATCGAAATCCTTTTGATGTATAATGTAAATATTTATATAAATTCGTTCTAGTTATTTGTCTTAATACAATATAAAACTCATTACTTTTATCTAATAAATCATCTTTTGTACCTATATGTTTATATACTTGTCCCATTTAACCTCGAATTTTAACTAAAACTATTTTCTACTACACTTACTATTGATTGAACCGTTGTATGGTCTATTCCATCATAATCCACTCTTACCTCAAAAATCTTATCTCTTACTCTTCTATCTTCTTTTGCTCTCTGAACTTGAACATACAAATGGTCTTCTATATAATCACTATTTGCTCTTGTTATATTAATTGTACTTATTTCTAATATAAATCCTATTAAATTATCATAAATTTATGTTCCTATATAACTTTCTACTGATGTCCATGTTCCACTATTATTATAACTAATATTTAATACAGGCATTTCTATACCTAATTCATTTTGAATCATTGTTATAGAATCTATCCTATAATCATTACCTTGAACTGTAAATAAAAATCCTGCATCTATATTATGAAGATTAAAATTATTTATATTTAAAAATAATTTCCTTTTATGAAAAACATTCTCATACAAACTTATTATCTTAACCTCATGCCTTCTTGTTATTATATTTTGTGTTAAATCAAGATTGTATTCTTCTAAATTATCAACCTTTAATTTACTATCTACATCATACATTATAGTTATAGGTATTCTTCTATTAGACATGAAAAATAAATTTGTTAGTATTTTTTGATACCCTTGGTCTTGATTTATTGTAAATGTAAAACTAAAAAGATGTTGCTTGTCATAAAAGAAACAATAATTTACTCCGTTTAAATCATGCTGATAAATTCTATTTTCATTATACATTAAATTTGTTTACATTGTTTTATCTCCTAATGTAAACTCAAAATTAGGATTAAATGTTAAAGGACTTATCCATTGTTGTATTCTCTCATTATAATAAATACTTGATGCATATATTATATTATTAGATAATGTATTTTCAGGAGGGATATCATAATTTGTTTCATTACATAATTCATTCTCTCCATAAGATATTGTTGTAGGTAAAGGAGTTTCCAGACTACCTATAATTTCTCCTTCCGGTGTAACTGAATTTAAATTATCATCATAAGATATTATTCCACATGAATTTACCTCTAATTTATTTTCTTTTCTTATATAAAAAGTAAAGATTATATCTCCATTTAATATATTATAATTAACTTTTACATTATATTCTAATATATGCTTATCATAAGTTTCTCTTAATTCTTTTAATTTATTTTTAAATCCAAACAGAAACTTTTCTATCTTATGAGAAGATATATCTATTACTTGGTCTCTTATGTTTAATATAGCTAAATTATTATGGTCAAAGAAATATACTCCTGTTACTGTAGATATACAACTTGTAAAATGTATTGACCCATAATTTGAACTTAATATAGTTAATTCCGGTCCTAAAGTTTGTTTCTGTTCTACAAATACTCCTCCATTCTTTTCTGAGGTTATATACTTATCTGATAAAGGAACTATAGCTACACCTTTCTCAAATATAACAAATGTATTATCATGTGAATTAATTAATTTTGTTATAGAACCATATTGAGTGTCATAATCTTTATAATTAAGTCCATATAACTCTCTATATCCATTCTTCAATGCTCCTTTAATACCTATATCAGATACTTCTATTCTTGTATAAAATAACCTCAAAATCTTTTCTAAATCATCTACTGCAAAATTAAATATAGCTCCTGATGATTCTATATACCCTTTATTAAAATATTTACTCTCTAACTGCGAAGAATTAAATTCATGTTTAATATAAGATTTTGCTTTATCTTCTGATGTTAAAAAAGTTCTATCTTTAGCATAAATAGATTTTTCTTCCGGACTATGAAATTCATTTGAACGTAAAGCTATATTGTAATTAGATTCATGTATTACTTCTACCCACATAGCTTTAGGTACTAATCTACTACGTTTTAATGCCATATATTCATTATCATCAAACCAAGAATTAGAAGCTATATCTTCTTTATTAAAAGGTTTATTCATAAAATCTACACTATCAACTTCTCCTTTATAATCCCATATGTTAGAATAAAAATCAAAATTATCTGATAATCCTATTTTTGTTAATACTCTTATATAATTCTTACTTGTATAACAATCTCCTCCAAAAACTAATAAATTATTTTCATTATCAAAATTATTAAAATCAAAGTTTATTTTATCATTATATTTATTCCAATAAAATTCATCTAATGATTTTTCTATATCCATCTTTATTGTTACAGGAAAATAACCT
>JAUTWP010071076.1:0-12484 GCA_033042655.1 Cyathermia naticoides
CACATCTCAGACATATTGTACATCAACTACAGCACACCACTCATCATTAAAACAACTTTGAATAGCTTTAAACATATAGTGTCTGCACATCTCAGACATATTGTACATCAACTACAGCACACCACTCATCATTAAAACAACTTTGAATAGCTTTAAACATATGGTGTCTGCACATCTCAGACATATTGTACATCAACTACAACACACCACTCGTCATTAAAATAACTCACAATAGCTTAAAACATATAAACATATGGGGCTGAAATTATGAAGCGTGTTTTTCTCTTATATGCATGTAACTACATACACTTACAATGCTTAAACGCATGCGTTTAACCAAAACAGGCTTCGTAATTTCGGCCCAAAGTGTCTACTCCCTGCACATCTCAGACATATTTTACAACTTAGAATAGCTTTAAACATATAGGGCTGAATTTAAGAAACCTGGTTTTCACTTACATGCATGTAACTACATTGAATTACAATGTTTAAACACATGTGTTTAACGAAAACATGCTTCGTAAATTCAAACATAATAAATTCTAAATGATTTAATATTAAAATCATTCCAGATATTGCAGCTTTAAAACAAACATGGAACATCTATTCTAAATGATTAAATATTTTAAATATTCTATAGACAGCAGCTTATACAATTTACTTAATTAATTTTTTATATTAGAGTTATTTCCCTTGGCATGAAAATTCTTTTAAAACCTTGTTTAGTATGTGCAATTGTATGAAGATTAGAATGATTAGTATTTTTTATTACATACTTTAATTACTTAGCAGTGAACTCTATACATTTACAATGAAAATAAAAGTGAAATTCGTTTTTTTACAGTGAAAAGTTACTGGAAATTGGAACTATTTCATTTAATGAGTCATCATCATAATTAATTTGACGTCATGATATTAGTTTGATGGCGTCTTCGATTTCCTCGACTCAGTCTGTTGGTTTACCATGCTATTTTATTTTGTGCATAATTAATTTAACAAAAAAAAAAGTTGTTACTTGTATTAATTACATTGAACACATAAATAACATTTGAGATTTTAAAAATATGTTGTAGATTTGTTCTTATTTTATGTCTTTTTTTGGTCCGCAGATTATTTGGTGTAATAATAAGTGGAGATTTGATGTTCTGTCAATCAGTGGGCATTAGGGAGAATCCACCAAAATTCGATGGTTTTTTGGGGGTGAAAATGACAAAAAAGTACATAATAAATACACTTGTGACTTGTGATGTGTAAAAACAACATATTTTCAGTCGTTATGCAACTCATGAAAATATGATTTTTTTTACACATCACTCGTTAACAAAAATCATATTTAACAAAAAAATTAAATAGCTTCTATATACTGACCTTGAAATAATTAAATACTAAGGCTTGAGATTACAATAAGACAATAGCATTTGCAATTGTAATGGTCCTAAAAATTGAAAACCATAAAATAAATGCAAACTCAAATGAAAAGTTGCAAGTGTGGATGGGGTTAAAGAGATTACACTTCATACAAAAAAAAATTAGCGTAAAGTATTAAAATGAATCTTACCATGACTTTGTCTCTCTGCTCTTTGGGAGCACTTTTATACATGTCCAAAAGCAACTTCAGTTCTTTCTGACTGTCCTGGGCTTTCCTGCAACAATTACACAACTTACAGATCCCATAATATTTCCATTGATACAAAGAACTGATCTTAATTATATATAAAAACACTTTAATATCAATAAATTAATTAACAAATTTTGAATCACAATGTCTTTTGTAATCGTAAAATTCATAAAATAATTTAGTTTCAAGCAGCACATATAAATATATATATATATTTTTTAAACACAAATGACAAATTTATTGAGCTATGTTCTGCTCCTTCAGTGGTTAAATTCAGTTAGCAAATTGTTTGTCTGGTTTAGAGGAGCTAAGACTGTAAATAGCAAAAATGACCTAGTTATTGTGATAATTTCAATAATGGAAAGCATAAACTGTAAACTGACTTAAGCTGTACTCTGAGTTCTCTGACGACTTCACTCTCTGTTCTCCCCTTCTCTTTCACATCAAACTCATCCAACTCATCTTTGTCCTTCACCACAATCACATCCGGCTCGGCAATCTTGGGCGTCGTTTGCACTGGTGTGGGGATCACAGGCTCCTCCTTCAGTTCCTTAGTTTCAGATGCAGATGTGAACAGTGGTGCTGAGGAGGAGGCAGCTCCTTCGGCTTTTAGCTGTAAATAAAGAAAATGGGCTGAAATTACGAAAGGTGTTTATCCCCTAGCAGCGTGTAATTACCTAAAACGGTCGCATCTATTTTAATCACTGAATTTCGAAACATGTTTAAGTTACACGCGTATAAACAAGTTATCTAGGTTAGACGCATGCGTTTAAAATACACTGAAATACTTAAACGTACGTAGGGGGTTGTTTAACTCAAAGTAATATACTGTTTTGACCAGATACAGGTATTAAACAGTACAGATGGATTCATACGGATAGCCTTTGTCCAGTTGTTTAAAACTGTTTGGAATAACAAAAATCAAATAATGCGGTCAACCGAGCAGATTCGATGGGCAGAATGAATGACTTGGAAGACTAATTGTTATCTTATCATTGGCTATTTGATGTCATACATTATGCAATTTATGGTAATTTTGACACATTTCTTTTAGAGGAAACCTACTGCCACCACATAGGCTACTCTTTCAGATAAGCAGCAAGGGATCTTTTATATGCACTTTCACACAGACAGCACAGCAAGGTGAACCAGTTGTGGAGCACTGATTGGAACAGAAAATAGCCCAAACTGCATATGGGTCCACTGAGAAGGATCGATCTGATGACAGACTGCTTCAAAGGGGAGCAAATACTGACTGAGCTATGTTCTGCTCCCCAGAAAAGATAAAGACAGGCCTATAGATTTGGATGACAAAAAGTTGTAACAAATATGTTGCTGTCAGAGTGGAAAGAAAAGAACGTGCTGTCATGAAAATAAAAACAAAACAATGGACATTACAATTTACTTTAATAAATCTTATTTCTGCAGGTTGAAAAAAGTAGTCTGTTTTATATTTAACCACGCCACTAAACATCAGCTATTGAACGCCAAGTGAGTGAGTGAATATTTAGTTTAACGTCACTGCGAGAATCTTTCACCCATTTGCAACGATTAAACCCATGACCAGGTTATTTATTAATTAAATATCACATATTCACCTTAGCAATGTCAGCTTGAGCTTCTTTGAGTCTGCGCTTGTACCGCACAGACTCCATCTTCAACTGCTGATTATGATTCTGTAGACTCTGTATCAGATTGCGCATTTCTCGATTTATAGTTCCTGAAAATATTAAAAATATTTCCTTTAGTCAGCTAATCATGTCTACTTTAACATCATGTATTTCTCTATTTATAGTTGCTGCAAATATTAAACATTTTCCTATAAAGATAATCATGTCTACTTTAACATCATGTATTTCTCTATTTATAGTTCCTGAAAATATTAAACATTTTCCTATAAAGCTAATCATGTCTACTTTAACATCATGTATTTCTCTATTTATAGTTCCTGAAAAGCAATGGTTGAAATGGAAAACAGACAAACAGAGAATGTAAAATAAAACTGGAGATGATAAACGCACCTGTTTGCTCATTGGCTGCCAGTGTCTGTTCGAACTCGATGCGCAACATTTCATATTCCTTCCTGACCTGCGCCAACATGTCCTCCAGCTGAATCATTTCTGACCTCAGTTTCTTCTGACATAGCAGCTCATCACTCTGAATTAAACACAGCACGTTGTTAATCAGTGCCAACTTAATAATCCTACATACACATTCCTTTTTTTAACATGTTTCAATCACCAGGTATTAACAAAGAAAAAAAAAGAAAATTTAATGACATACAGTGAAACCCCTGTAAACAAGAATCCCCTCAAATCCGGACAAACAATTCGGTCCCAATGTGTCCATTTAGTGTAAATCAACCCCTCAAAACTGGACACCTGTGAAAACTGGACATTTTAGTTGGTCCCATGGGTGTCCAATTTAGAGGGGTTTCACTGTATTAGTAAATTGTTAATTAGTGGTATCTTAGTGACACCTCAGCACATTCTCTTTTTTAATCTGTCATTAATCAGCGGGTATTAACAAAGAAAGTAAAGAAATGCTTATTTAATGACGTATCAGTACAACTGGATATGTTTTAAACAGAGTCCACTGAATTTATTTAACTCAGTAACTCACACAGCATTTGGTTGAAGCAAATGTAATTTTTTATTGAGTACTGTAAAAGCCTTTATTTTCGCGACTTTTGCGTTTGAATAAAATTCGTGAAAATAAATTCCATGCGAAAATAAGAGTTTTATTGAGTATCTCACCTCCATCTGTTCTATGTGTCTGAGATGCGTGTTCTTGTTGTTCTGTAGCTGTGCGCGCGCCTCCTCCAGCTGCGTCTTCATCGTCAGACTCTCGTTGTACAGCACAGAGAACTTGGACTGCAGACACTTGTACTCCGTCGTCTCAACTATCACCATCTCCGGCAGATGCAGCAGCTGTGAGAGAAACATCAGTCAAGATAATCAGAAAAAAATAAAGTACAGTCAAACCTGTCTTAAGCAGCCACCCAAGGGTATAACAAAAAGTGGCCTCTTAAGACAGGTGGCTGTTTAATAAAAGTTAGATTGTACTAAATTAGCTGAATTGGGAGAAAATAAAGGTGACCTTTGAAGACAGGTGGCTGCTTATTACAGTTGGCCGCTTTAGCAGGTTTGACTGTACGTTTTATTTAACAACACAACTAGAGCACATTGATTCTTATCATATCATCACCTATTGGATGTCATTGGCATGGTAATTTTGACACATTAATTTTTAGAGAAAACCCGCTACTTCCACAAAGGCTACTCTTTCAGATAAGGTCAGGTCGTGTTTAATGTCTGTTATAGCAGATGCCTTTCGGATAAGCAGAAATGGGTATTTTACTTAACCACATACAGGTCAGCACATATCATAGCCTTTGATGAACCAATTGTGGACTACTGGTTAAAAAGAAAAATAGCAAACTGAAAATTGCTCCATTGAGAAGGATCAGTCCAAAGACCAACTGCTTCAAAGGTGGACATGCTGCCACTTGAGCTATATCACTCACTTATACTGTAACTCTAATCAAAATGGCCAGTAAATCACCTCTTTATTTCATCATTTTAAAATTCTTGACACTATCCATATCCGATTTAGAAATGTATTTTCTTTGAGATTAAATTCATCTTGTGTATGATTAAAATCACAATCAGTGAATGAAAACTTACATCCATTTTGAGTTTCTCAATATCTTTCTTTGCTTCTTGGTGATCTCTGTTGATTTTCTCCAGCTCTGTGAGGCGATTTGTTGCCAGTTCCCGCTGTTCTTCCAACTCGGAGAATATCTCATCAAGCTGTGACAGGAAAAAAACATAGAAATCTTTAACAGCATGTCAGAACATTGTTTAAACTAAAGTGGCAGTGTCTGTTTTCTATAGTTTATTATCTTTTACTAATGAAAAATACAAGCAAAACTACAGTTTTAATAAATTCATGCGTCTTTTCTGTCAAATAATATCGTCCATTACCAAAATCAATACTCAAATCAAGACGCCATGTTTCTCCGACTTGACGTTCCAAAGGTTACAAGTTGTGCTATTTTTAACTGCTGTGGCAGAGTTCTAGCCAGTTTATTCGATAGAGAGACATTAACGTGATCTCAATCTAGTGGCAGGCTGATTCTCGACAGCCATAGCTCAACCACACGCTTTTCTCGTGATCTTAATATAGTAGGCTGATCATTGCGTCAGAAATATGAAACACATTGCACATCAAACAAACATACAAGATATATTCTAAATGGTTAAATATTAAAAAAAGACATTGCCACTTTAAGTGACTAAAAACATATATTTTTTTGGTTGTTTTAATTCCGTTCAATGATTATAATTATGGAGTGTATCTAAAATCATGAACATTCTACAAATTGCATAAGTTCAAGGTACAAATAAACCAACGTTTTTCTTAATAAAAACAAAACAAAAAACTTTTGCTTAAGCAAGTAATGTTTTGGCAATATTTGTCAAAAGCCGGTGCATGCGTAAACCGAAGCTAGCAATAAAAGTCTTACATCAGAATCCATCTTCTTTCTTTGCTTTGTTTGTGCACGTGACTGGGAATGTAAAAATGGCGAACTTTTCAAAAACTGACTTTGAGTTGGGTTTTTGTTTGTCGATTATCATGCTTTGTAGTTGAGTTTGAGCAAATAAATTTCCAGATCAGTGACTAACCGATGTAGCCAACAAAGATTTCTTTTATGTGTTTTGACACATAAGTTACAGACCTTCGTTTTTGAAAAATTGCACTCCTCAAAATGCTTACGAGGGGTGTGGGAGTGAAAACCATACTCCTCAAAATAATTAGAATTAGAGGCAAGAGGTGAATTGCACCCATGATCATGATTAAATATCTTAATTTAACTAATAATTATGATGTTTGTTCCCAAAGATGAAAGAATGTACTCTTACACTAAGAAAAAGAAACTATGAACACAACATGTATCTATTTCTTAGACTTATGTATTATATGCATATGATATCATGTTGCATTAAATGTTTTAATCTGTCCCATCTACATTATCTTTTAATCATGATAATCTGTTGACTATTTATGAATACATAAAGCCTTTAAATCACGTGGCAGTATCGTGAAACAGAAAGTAGAAAATTAATGTCTGCGAGTACGTCGCTATGCTACTAACAACAAAAACAAAATATGCTTTACTAAATTATTTTCAGTTGGTTTACGCGTTTATACACATCATAGAATTATTGGACAACGCACCTATTATTTTTCTGTAGGTGATCAAAACGACGAAATTGTAAAATAAATGTCCATATCATTACGCACTATGCAATTAAACAAAACTAAAATTAATAACAAATTAAATTAAAAATTAAATTTAAAAATACCTTAACGACAATTTCTTTCCCATCACAATTTTTTTCGCTTTTGTAACCTATCTCTGAATGATTGATATTCCATTTTAAAAATGTTAGTTGAACGTTTGTTGTCATTATTTTTTATCAGGTTTTAAAATATATAAAGCCAGTTCGGAGTTTCAATTTTGCAATGCATTGTGGGTAATATGTCACAGGTCAATTGACATAAACAAATCACATATAATTATACAGAAGGTTGAATTTATCTTAATTTATGGATAGTTTTAAACTTTGGTAACGTTTGCCGACATGTCCGATTTTAATGAGTTTCAGTTGTGGGAAACGGACAGATTACAGGAAAATTATATTTGCGTGCAAGAGGGCAACCAACAACCGTACTAAAAATAAACGCTCATACAGACATGTAGATTGCCCTCTGACCTGAAACTCCGAACTGGTTTATTAGTTTCCGAGTTTTTCCGATTGTTTAAATCTTAATAATAACTAATCTCCTAGCTCAGTAGCTGATTGGCTTAGTATAAAGATAACCAACCAATCATATTTCAATTTATAAAATGTATTCAATGAAGTTGATCGTGAACATAATGGAAAGGTTTGTGGCGGGGTTTGGATTCAATAAATAATTGAAGTGGCAGAGTTAGAAAGAAAATAATACAAGCGTGATTTGTTCAATTTATAGGCGCGTTTTTTCGCACTCGTCAAATTGAGTTGACGGGGGTCTACTGGCGAAATCACGCTCGCTCCCGTTAAAACCGGTCTGATTTATAGTGTATTTCGCGTGATCTTATTACGATACAGCAAATCATTGCGTCAGAAGACTGGAGCGTGGTGCGCATCAAACAAACGTACAATATATAACTTTTTAATGGATGGGTGGATCTTTTAAAAGTAAACAATTCTAGAAATAAGATAAAAGTGTACACATAATCTGTGGGCAAGACAAGCAGTACTGGAGGGATGTCTACATGAAATTACTCATTATTGAACAGACTAATTTTGTCATAACAACTTTTATTTAGATTAGTAGTTTAATGGTTCGTCTTTCCAATAAGCAATAAAAGACTATTTATTTGCACTTTTCCACTGGTCGGTGTTCACTCTCCCATTGCGCCTTGTAGAGGACTCATTCTGCATTGCAGCCGATAGCCTACTGAGATTAAAAATCCCATGACTCAACTGAGATTCGATCTCAGTACCTACAAGCCTCAAGTCCACTGAGGCCGGTTAGCTTTACCACTGCACCTGCAAGTCTTAAAAAGGGTTATATATAATAGTTGAAATGCACATAGTCAAATCAAACAAGTACAAAGCTGAGAAAACTCTTTTATGCTTTTGTTTCAAATGCAACACTTATAAATCATTGTCCCTTTGATAAAGCAAATACAAAGGGATGCTTAATTGGCAGGTAATCCCCTCTGAACAACTCTATAGAAATTTTATTGCCTCTTAATTACCTTCCTGGGGTGTTCTCTTAGAATTACCTTGGTTTGTGTATTGCAGAGGCTTAGTGTCAAAATATCAAATGCTTTTAATTCTTTTAAGTAAGACAAATATTTATTTGATGTGTTTATTGTTGTTATATCAAACAAAAGTTGGGAGTTATCAAATAAAATACTTGAAAATAATTATTGTGAAAATTAAATGAAGTTGTAAAAAAATCCCCATAAAAACATTTCCCTTAGTATTTAAAAATATATTTTAAACAGTCATGTGGGTGTTTTTTTGATAATAGGACAACACAATATTTTTTTTATTTGTTACCACTAATTAATTATAATAGTGGCAGTCTCTGTTTTATTAATAGTTAACCATTTAGAATATAATTTTATAACGATGGTGGACAGGTGGAAACCCGCCATGTCGATTTATAATGTATTTCATGTGATCTCATTACGCTACCGCAAATCGTTGCATCAGAAGAATGGAACGTGATTCGCATCAAACAAAACATACATGGTTAAATATTTAAAAAAACAAAAACAGATTGCCACTTTAGGAGTGAAAAATCAAGTTACATGTGTGAAGGTATTCTGTGTTGTTAATGTTGTTAGATTTGTATGATGTTTATTAAAAAACTTGTTGAATCACCGAGTAAAATGTATAAATAAAAGTTACTTTCGTTGAACTATAAAATATTTAATGCTAAAATCAGTATAACTTTTTAATGGCTGAGTGTACCTTTAAAATGTAAATGGTTCTTGAAACTAGCCATTAATAGAGTTCTAACAATACCACTAAAAATGCTGTATTCAAAAATTATTTTATCAAATAAAAATTATTGCATTTTGCTTGATCTTACCCCTGTGCATTATTTAATGTCACTTAGTCATTGGAGCCAAATTTAATGCCTAAAAATAACGTCAGTTGTTGGCTTCAAGAAATCAGTTTAATACTGGGTTGTTGTTTTTTTAGAAAATAGTGATTTAAAATTTTCTATTTGCTAATTTTACTTTAAAATAAAATAAGATGGCCTAGTCAGACTTTATTGGTGGAAATGTTTTAGCTGTCTCCAATATTTTTTTTTTTTGCAGGATGACTATTCGAGAAATGACTTTCTTTGAAAAAGATTTGTTATTGCTTGGAATGGTGAGAATGGCAATAAACGATTCCAAGATGACTGACCGGTCAAGGAAGAAAACACAGACAGAGAGGTCGCTGACCAGAATTCGATGATTTTTCATGGGGCACAAACGGATATGTCGAGATACATGGATATATTTAATGGAATCATCAAGGGACATGTTAACCAAAATCAAGAAGCACTATGAGAAAAACGGCTTGGTTCCAAGAATAAAGAAATCAGGTTAGTGAAAATATAAATTCATTCTTTTATAGTTTTAAGGGTCCATTTTAAGCATGCTTGAAAACAATAAGTAAATGTTTACATGGTGATGTTATTATTTCCTTTAGGTATGTTTCGAGTCAGTTTGAGAGAATACCTAATAATCAAGATTTTTCTCCATGTAGGTGCCTCATTAATGATTAGTATCAATTATGGACCGTCATTGAGGGAAATAATATTATCATGTTTTATGGACCGAAGTGTGGTCCATAATTGTTTTATTACATAATTACATTAATTAGTTGCGTTAATTCACACCCAGCGTTAAAGGCCTATGGCATGTCAATTCCGCAGAATATGAGATTTGTGTGATGTCACGTAATTCTATGACGTTGCGTGACAAGCACAGGAATGCGGAAATGAACTAAACATTTCACATAGAAAAAAATACAAAATGCGAAACGATAACATCAACCAATTTTTATTTAATAAATAAAATAATGTTCAAGAAGACAAAACCTGATATATCATTGACTTAAAAAAAAAAGTAATTGATGGTATGATTGAGCTGCCTTATAGAATTCACGGAGTGCAGTTTCTAGTTCGCTGTCAACGCTGATGCTGTAACTTTCGAATTCTGGACCTTTACCTTTGAATATGAGGTATTTGTTAAAAAGTTTGACAGCTACCGATTGTCTTCTTTGTATTCACGGAATCTACATTTTTAAGAATACTATCCTTATCCTTCTAGGGAAGTACTTCAAAGCGTCTAACCATTGTTTAAAGCAAATGGCATTCAGAATAGATTTCTTGATGTTACGTACTCATTGATTGGATACAATTGTAACTCTTATTGGCTTTCGTTGGTGTAATCTGGCAGGGCAATATCACTTTTGATGGACCAGTGAGACCAGTTCAGGTCAATATCACTATTTACGGACGGTCATGTGACTGGTTTTCGAACAATAAGAATACAGATATATTCTTATTATGTAATAATACTAGTTATTGTGATGCTTCTTATTGTTTATTTTTATCTTTTATATTTTTTAGGTGGACGTTCCAATATCAAGCATGCACTGGTGTTGGACGATGTTCGAAATGTAACTCGGTTCATATTAAACTTTGCTGAAGACCATGCCATACTACTTCCAGGACGTATTCCAGGATTTAAGAGGGACGACGTAAAAGTGGTGCCGAGTAACTTCACTAAAATAGAGGTGTGGCGTATCTACCATTCAGCTGCAGCACCAGATCAACGAGTAGTTGGATGTTCTACATTTCGAAAACTCTGGGCACAACTTACTCCCTATGTAGTCATAGCCAAGCCTGCATCCGATCTTTGTTGGACATGCCAAAAGAATAACAACTTGATTGCTAAATGTGTGAGTAACAGAACATGTACACAATTTTTAATATGAATATTATTATTGGTATAATTAAAGAGAATATTGGCATAATGGAACACATGACTTATTAAAGTCCCAGTTCACAGTTAAGCTAATTGGATGTATCTCAATTCACCACACAGTAAAGTTTGCTTATATTTATCAATGCCACTAGAGTACATTGATTGTTATTTTATCGTCAGCTATTAGATGTGATACAATATTATGACACATTTTTGACACATTTATTCAGAGGAAACCCGCTGCTGCCACATAGGTTTTTTATATGACTTTCCCACAGACAGGACAACACATACCACAGCCTTTGATGAACCAGTTGTGGACCACTGGTTGGAACGGAACATAGCCCATTTATATGGGTCCACTGAGAAGGATCGACCCAATGCACTACGAATGCATTGTGATAATATCTTATCATAACATCAACTTTGTATAGTGGAATTGAAGTTTTTAATGTATCAATAAATAACGCAGTCTACCAGTTGGATTGGAAAATATAATTTTGTTATAACTGCCACGCAATTATTGAAATGATGTTTTATTATTTCATGTCTTTCAGGTAAATGTAGATGAGGAGTCCAAGTCTGCAGTGCTGAAAAAACAAGAACAGCACCTGCACCTTGCTATGATGTAACGCTCCTTCTATCAGGCCAAATGTTGTGACGCCAAAGCAACTGCTGCAACACACGGGATTTCCAAGTTGGAATCAGCGGAACCAAATTCAAAGGACATCCATTTTAACTATTCCTTTGATTATGCTCAACAGGTCCATTATCCGGCTGACCCTCAACAACCGGGTCCAATATATTTTAAGACCCCTAGGAAATGCCAGGTCTTCGGTATACACGCAGAAGGTATTCCAAGCCAAATTAATTATTTAATTGATGAAGCTGTTTTTTGTGGGAAGGGTGCAAATGTGGTCATCAGTCTCCTACACCACTTCTTGGGGAACTATGGGATTGGTGAAATGCACCTTAACCTCAACACTGATAACTGCAGTGGCCAAAATAAAAATAACTGTATGGTGTGGTACCTTTGCTGGCGTTGTCTTGTAGATCTGCATACTACAATTCACATACATTTTATGTTGCCAGGTCACACTAAATTTGCACCAGATTGGTGCTTTGGCCTATTTAAACGGTTGTTCAAAAGAATATTTGTGTCATCCTTGGCTGAACTTCAGGATGTTGTTGATAGGTCCACAGAAAGGGGTATTAACAACACTCAGCTAGTTGGTGACCAGCAAGGCAATGTTTTAGTCCCCACTTATGACTGGACCACCTTCCTGGCAGACTTCTTCAGACGGTTCCCAGGA
>JAUTWP010071187.1:0-12483 GCA_033042655.1 Cyathermia naticoides
TATCTGCGGGCTAGTAGATTTTCATATTCACTAGCCCGGCTGGCTAGTAGAAATTTTTAACTTTCAGCAGCCCTGCAACAGAGAACTAATAAATAAATAGCCCAAGCGTTTATATATAAACATTGTGAGGTGAATACCGTACTCACATTAAATGTGTGAAAGTATGTTGAAAATATTTGATAAAATAGACATCACAATAAAAAAAATACACATTTAAATAAGATTTATCAATGATTCATGTGCATCAGCTGTTTTATGTTTTTGTTTAGTTTATCATTCACAATATGTGATCAGGCTTTTCCAGAAAATTATCAGAGGGAAGTGATTCCAAAAGTATGGATTTTAAAATTCCAGTATAAAATAAAGTTTGTTTTATTTAACAATGCCATTAGAGACAATTGATTTTTAACTTATCATTGGCTATTGGACGTCATTCATATCAATGGTCATTCTGACACATTTTTTCAACTGGTTCTGTCCTGTATATGGGAAAGTGCATATATAAGACCCCTTGCTGCTTATCGAAAAGGGAAGTCTATGTGGCAGCAACAGGTTTCCTCTGAAGAAATGTGTCAAAATCACCATATTTATGATGTTCAATAGCCGATGATAGGATAAAAAATAATGTGCTCCAGTGGTTTTAAATAAAACTTTACTTTATCATTAATAATATTACCCTCCATCATCAGCATGGTAAGCTATGGAGGATGAGTCCCAGCCAGGCTGTCGGTTAGAAAGGTATCGTCTGTGACACAAGCCAATCGCAATAGTCCTTAGTTTTCCTGGGCTGATAATTTCTGAAATATATAAAGTATAATAATTATCCTTTATTGTTTTTTAATAACTAATAAATAGCAAAAACTATTTTTATCAAAATACAGTGGACTTTTTCTAAACCAGATTCACTTGGGACCAAACAAATATGTTGGTTTAAACAGAGGGCAGGTATAGACAGATTTTATCCAGGGTTATGGAGCTGGATAGAACTTTGAAATCATGCTGATTTACACAGAAATCCAGATTAGACACATGCCGGTTTAGACAGAGTCCACTGCAGTTTTAATAAATAACCTGAATATTCAGTAAAATGCAGCCCAAAATCAGTATTTCCTTGACCATCCTGTGTTCTTAATGGTGGTATTTTCCTGAAAAAACATATTATTAAATTTCCTTCTTCCCATTCCCATTTTGAGCACTCTTCTGAGTGTACTTTAGGTAAAGCTACCAAAACCCAACCAAACAAACATTGTAAAGAAAAGAAAATATGAATCTTTGTTTAAGGACACCCCAACATATTGTTTTTTCAATCAGTGCAGTTATTAGGTGTCAAACATATGGTATTTGTGACTCGTGGTTTCTGGAGAAAACCTGTTGCAACCACATATGCTAAACTTTCCAATAAACAACAAGGAGTCCTTATATGCTGTTTTCTAGAAAGGACAGCTCATACAAGTCTTTAATTAACCAGTTGTGGATGTCCAAAAACTGATGATAAGATAAAAAACAATGTGTTCCAGTGGCATCGTTAAACAAAACAAACTTTACTTTAAACTTTTGTTTAATGACACCTCAGCATAAAAAATTAAATCGGCTGTTGGGTGTCATTCTGTGGTAAAAATGAAATAGACTTGTAAAAATAAAACAAATGAAAATAAGACAATAAATAACTTGCAAACCTAGAGAGAACTTGTTGCACTCGGGACTCAGGGGTCGAGCAGCACAGAACTGTCCGACAGGCACGAATGATGAGGGTGAGTCATAGCAGAGAATGCCGGTGCCGTGCCAGATACGCACCTCCCGACAAAACAGTGTGTGATAGATCGGCATTATCTCCAGCAATTCATCCTCCTCCTCAACCTCCGCCACCATGTGCTTAGTTCTCTAAGTAAAACAAAACTCATGTTAACTTAATAAAAGGAATGTTTATTTAATAAAAGGAATTTTTATTTAATATAAGAAATGTTTATTTAATGAAAGGAATGTTTGTTTAATATGAGGAATGTGTTTCATATAAGTAATGTTTGTTTAATTAAGGATGTTTATAAGGAATGTTTGTTTAATGTAAGGAATGTTTAATATAAGGAATGTTTGTTTAATATAAGGAATGCTTATTTAATGAAAGGAATGTTTATTTAATATAAGGAATGTTTATTTAATGAAAGGAATGTTTGTTTAATATAAGGAATGTTTGTTTAATATAAGGAATGTTTATTTAATATAAGGAATGTTTATTTAATGAAAGGAATGTTTGCTTAATTAAGGATATGTATAAGGAATGTTTGTTTGATGTAAGGAATGTTTAATATAAGGAATGTTTAATGTAAGGAATGTTTGTTTAATATAAGGAATGTTTGTTTAATATAAGGAATGTTTGTTTAATTAAAGGAATGTTTGTTTAATGACACCCAACACATTAGTTTTAATCAACAGTTATTAGGTATTGAACATATTGTATTTGTGACTCATGTTTTTCATGTTATTTCAGATTTAAACACTTGAAAATGTAGCAGATATTATATTTAGGCAAATGAAGAAAGGAAAGGAATATTTGTTTAATGACATCCCAACACATTGTTTTAATTAGTGGTTATTGGTGTCAAATGTATGTACACAGGACTCTGTTTAAACTGGATCTTTATTGGACCAGAAAAATATGCTTGTTTAGACAGAGTTTGGGATTAGACAGAGTTTTTTTAGTGTTATAAGTCAATTTAGGACCGTAAAATGAATCCTGTTTAGACAGATTTCTGGATTAGACAGATGCCGGTTTGGACAGAGTGCACTGTACTTGCAACTATTTTTAATACAGCAAGAGATTTTGTATATGCACTTTCCCAGACAGGTCAGCACATATTATGACCTTTAATGAACCAGTTATGGACCACTGATTGGAACAGAAAATAGCCCAAACTGCAGATGGGTCTACTGAGAAAGATCGATCTCATCACCAACCACTTCACAGCCAGACACGCTACCACCTGAGCTTCTTCCCGCTCTCACAAGACAAGTTGCGGTGAGTAAATGTGATGAACTCACTGGTATTTCTGTGAGTCGGATCTTGATGCTGTCTCCCTGCTCAAACCTCAGCTTGGGCTCATTCGTCTTATTCTTCATATTATATTCATCAATATCCTGCAGAGCCGAGATATGAACCGCTGGTCCAGGAAACACTTGTATGACAGCACCAGAGGAGTCATTTTGTCTGCAAAAACAAATGTACTAATAACTTAAAATCTTCTTCTAGCTGGATTTGACCAACTGACAACTGTTTAGGTATAAATTATTTGAATAACTAACAGAAATTGCTACTAAGAGAGGCCATACTGCTAAATCACCCCCACCCTCTACTCACAAAATAAAATAAGTGTATGTTTCTGGTAATGTCAAAACAAATTACTCAATTTTGATACTTATTAATGCATTGTGAAAACATTGATATTTAAATGAGACTTACTTCTGTAAGCAGATTGGGAGACATGGTATGTCGAGGTTGATACATTCAACTTCATTGGACGTGACACCATTCAGAGGAAGGGCTCCATGTTTGCCGGTTTTCGATGGCCGAGATACTTCAGTACAGGGGCGTAGGAAGGAACGAATTTGCTGAAAAAATATAAGAAACAACCTCACAAGAAATTCCATTGTCATCCGTGAGAAACAATCTTCAATAAATTAAAGTGTATAAAAAACTATATAATGTTTGAATGTTAGCAAATGAATATCATTTTAAAATATCAACAACTCAAATAGACAGGATAGCACATACCACAGCCTTTGATGAACCAGTTGTGGACAACTGGTTGAAACAGAAAATAGCCCAAACTGCAGCTGAGTCCACAGAGAAGGATCGATCTGACAACTGACCACTTTAAAGGCAGACACGCTACCGACTGAACTACATTCCGCTCCTTGCAGGTATTATATATTTAAATAACTCACCCAAAGTTCATCAGCGCATCTCTTGCATATTCCGCACTGCTTACATCCACTGACCCGAGTCCCGCAGCGGCACTCACGCAAATACTGTCCCATAATTCCACTCCATTCGCAGTCGATTCCCTTGTCACAACACAGGTTACACATCGTGCAGACAGTCTGTGGGTGGTCAACATCAGATAAACTCCAGTCATGTGAACAACCAATTGAAATGTTGGCTGAAATCAGAAAAACATTATTTAATACAAAGTTACAAATAACAAAACATTTTGAAACTTTTACAAGAGCTTTTTCAAACAGTGTTTACAGGTGGACTGAAGAATTGAAAATGAAGTACAGCCCAGATAAATATTTAAACAGGAATAGATTTTTTTTCCTTTTTTTTTTGCATTCAATCTTTTCATGGCCATGTTATATCACTAATTTGGATGTGGCAAAGATTGGTGTTTTCCGGATATATCATGAACAGGGCTTTTAAATTAAACCAGTGGTCAGCGGGATCTCAGGCTACTGGGGCCTTCAGCATCCTCTACTTTTCATTGAACAACCAAAAATATTAATATGCATGTTTTTTGTTATAGTATTTACATGATGCCAAAGCATTTTGATGCCTGCTACTTTAACCTAATTCAAAAACAATTTGAAATCCCTGCATGAAGGTAGCTTACCGAACCAGTGTGGCGCATTCTCGTGCATGATGGTGATCAGACCCTGGTTAGCGATGTAAAAATCTATGATGTCACTGAAGATGCAGTAGACCTGCCACGTGTACTCCTCGATGTGGAACGCTGTGTCCTCGGTGATGACGGTGTTGTCTATCTCAGGTGAATAACACTTAGACTCTATAGTGACAGCCTCACCTTAAACAAACACATTGTTTAATCAGTGGTTACTAAAGTTAGACAGCTTCACCTTAAACAAACACATTGTTTAATCAGTGGTTACTAAAGTCAAACATTATTTACAAATCATGGTTTTTAGGAAGAGCCTTTCTGATAAGTAGCAATGGGCACTTTCCCACAGATAGACGGGTTGAAATGTAAAAACAATTACAACTATCCCAAAGAAAGCACTATTTAGTCTGAGAATGTACTATCCTATTATATTAACGGTACCAGTACTTGTGAATAAACTTATTCACATTATACAGACCAAATGCTCAGTGGTTTTGTCGAGTCAGAATATTATTGTGACCAGAAATGTGAAGACAGAATAGTTATATGTTAAATTCACTGTTTTGTTTTATATTGCAACTATTCATGACGGAATATGGAAAGTTGTTTTTTACCAATCCGTTTGGGAAATTACTAATTTCGGAATAGTGACAGGCAAGCACATTCCAGAGGCTGTTATTTTTTTTAATTAAGTACTGTGAAATTTTATGTTAAAAGGTCTCTAAAAGGCAAAGAATATTTTGCAATAGGCGAACATTTTGTTTGATAATGCTTCACAAATCACAACGTAATTTTCAGATAAGTTCGTACAATTTTTAAATTAATATATAATACTCTTTATGGAATTTCTAATCAAAATCACTAAAACAAAATATTCCCTGGATATATTTTTTAGCTAGCTTCAATAAATTTAATGAAAGTTTGTTCAAACAAGGGTTAATGAATTTAATGAAAGTTTGTTTACTAGTTTCAATGAATTTAAGAAAATGTTATTTACACTTGACACAATGTCAAAATGGAAACCTTTTTCAATGTGGTGTTTGACGATGACAGTTTGCACCGCTCCAGACTGGAACACTCCGCCCTCCGGACACAGGAGGATTGGACGAGAAAACATAGAACACAACGTCATCGTCGCAGACAGCAGACTCGGCGGCAGACCAATGGGAAACTTGTAGCAGCGTGACATCACCACCGTATTCTCTAGCTCCTTTCCATTCGCCCAGAAGTCACTCTGTGAACAAAATGTAAACTCAAAATTCACTCTGTGACACTGAACCCCAAATTCCAGAGCATGTAGTGCAAAGATGTCCAATATACGACAGTATCAGAAAAAACACCTGTCCAAAACCCAAAACAATAGAAGAAAAACTTTATTGTGAAAGACAGAACCTGCTGCCGATGTAGAGTTTGTGGAGGCAGTAAAACTTATGATTTTTTTTTTCTTTTGGATAAATCAAAAACACTTTAAATTTGGTTGGTTTTTGTTTCCGTTATTTTACCCCATGCTGTAAGCCAAAAAATAAATAAAAATATTTTACTTAATAGACCAGTTTAGAGTACTCTGTATTACAGTCTAAACCAGATTCACTTGGGACGAACAAAATATGCTGTTTTAGCAGAGTGCTGGTTTAGACAGGTTTTATCCAGAGTTACGGAGCTGGATGGAACTTTGAAATTGGGCTGGTTTAAGGAATTCTGGATTAGACAAATGCTGGTTTAGATAGTCCACTGTATTTTGTTATTGTTTAAGATCATAAATAAAAATAATTATATTTTATACACAAATATACACAATTATTTCTTATCAGTTTGGCTTCTATTTAATGTTCAAGACATTTATAAACATACACAATTATATCTTACCAGATATTTAATATTTAAGACATTTATAAATATGCTGAATTATATCTTACCAAATTAGGTTCTATTAATGTTTGACATTTATAAATATGCCGAATTATATCTTACCAAATTAGGTTCAATTAATGTTTAAGACATTTACAAATATGCCGAATTATATCTTACCAAATTAGGTTCAATTAATGTTTAAGACATTTACAAATATGGCGAATTATATCTTACCAAATTAGGTTCTATTAATGTTTAAGACGTTTATAAATATGCACAATTATATCTTACAAGATATTTAATCTTTAAGACATTTATAAATATGCTATATTTTACCAAATTAGGTTCTATTAATGTTTAAGACATTTTTAAATATACACAATTATATCTTACCAAATTAGGTTTTATTAATGTTTGACATTTATAAATATACTATATCTTACCAGTTTGGCTTCTGTTGGCTGCAGTTTATCAAGTGTTGTAAACAAACACATTGGATCGTCCGGTTTTGTTCGGATACAGGGCAACCGCATCACTCCTAGATACACCAACACAGTCTGCATGTTCTTACCCTGAAATAACCAATAGCACGCTCAGCAGGTTCTTACACTGAAATAACCAATACAACACAGTCGGCAGGTTCTTACCCTGAAATAACCAATAGCATGCTCAGCAGGTTCTTACCCTGAAATAACCAATAGCATGCTCAGCAGGTTCTTACCCTGAAATAACCAATAGCACGCTTAGCAGGTTCTTACCCTGAAATAACCAATACAACACAGTTTGCATGTTCTTACCCTGAAATAACAAATAGCACGCTCAGCAGGTTCTTACCCTGAAATAACCAATACAACACAGTTTGCATGTTCTTACCCTGAAATAACAAATAGCATGCTGAGCAGGTTCTTACCCTGAAATAACCAATACAACACAGTCGACATGTTCTTACCCTGAAATAACCAATAGCATGCTGAGCAGGTTCTTACCCTGAAATAACCAATACAACACAGTCGGCATGTTCTTACCCTGAAATAACCAATAGCATGCTCAGCATGTTCTTACCCTGAAATAACCAATACAACACAGTCGGCAGGTTCTTACAATGAAATAACCAATAGCACACTCTGCAGGTTCTTATATTAAAATATTCAACAATACTGTGAACATATTTTTATATTAAAGTACTTTAGAATGTCAATAATCAGCATTTTATTATTACTTTAAAGTAGTCTACAACTGGTTATTCAAAGGCCATGATATGTGCTGTCCTGTCTGTGGAAAAGTGCATATAAAAGACTGCTTATCGAAAAGTAGCCCATCATGTGGCAGCTGCAGGTTTCCTCTAAAACAAATGTGTCAAAATGATCATACATATGATGTCCAATAGCCAATGATAAGATAAAAATCAATGTTCTCTAGTGTCATCATTAAATAAAACAAACTTTACTTTAAAGGAAAGAACAGTTCAGAAAAAGTAAACTACAAAATTGTTTCTTAAAGTTAGTCTTTTTGTTTTAAAGAAAAAATTAAACAAATGTGGAACGTCTATTTTAAATGATTAAGCATTAAAAATATTTCAGATATTGAGGCTTTAACAAAAATAAAAAAAAGATTTTAAAAATCTATACAAACCTTTTCTTTCAGAAGTTCAGAAATTATATCCTTAGTCCAGATCGGAGTTGTTTCCCCTACACATGGAACTCTTTTACCAACTTGTTCATTTGGTGCGGTTCCAACTCCAATGAGCAGTCTTTTCTTGACAAACTCTGTGTCAAGAGCGAGGTGAGATATTCTTGAGGGCAGGTAAACAAGTTGTCCCTGTGTGTAGACATACAGGTTGAAATACATACTAGTAAACAGAACGTCACATACATTTTTTTTGGCTCCTATTTATTGAACGAGTACATTGTGTGCAATAAATTGTAATTAATTTCAATAATATTTGAAAATAACATTTTGTTGTATAATAATAAAATAAATAAAATAATAATGTTTCATGCTCAAGGGAGCTAACTGAAACCATAACAAAGATTTTTTTTATTGCACAGTTCAGAATGGTCTTTATTACTATAATAAGATTGAATGCATATGTAATAAACATATTTGTATTATGGTGGGAAATATATTTAAAGTGTTTTATGTACAGCTTAAAATATATGCATTTGTACTATGAAAAGACATAGCTAGTGTTTTATATACAGGATGAAATACGTGTCTACTGTGAGTATTTAGTTTAACGTCGCTGCGAGAATCTTTCACCCATTTCCGACAATATCTCTACTATGAAAGGACATATCTAAAATATATTTTATAACACAGGTAGTTGTTATACGGTGCAACCTGTTTAAACCGGACCCCCAAGAAACCGGAATCCTGTCAAAACCGTACAAACAATTCGGTCCCAATGTGTCCATTTAATGTAAATCTGACCTGTTAAAACTGAAAACCTCTAAAAACCAGACATTTTCTTGGTTCCGTGGGTGTCCGGTTTAGACAGGTTGTTTGTAAAGTTGGTTTGACAGAAGTTGAAATTTATTAGAAATATAAAAACCTTTTTATGGAGAAACTTGACTGCTCTACTGTAGAGATGACAAGATTCACCAAAGATGCCGCCAGTTGCTTCCTGGAGTTCGGAAATTGGTATGACACCACGAGATCGAACCACGGAAACGATTGTCTCGAGGTTTTTCTTCACAGTGGTGTGAAGTTCATACATCATGGGATAAAACTCTCGATTTGTCTCCTGAGTTTGTACAATGAGCTTCACCAAATCTTCATGTCCCTGAAATTAAAACAAAAATTAATTTCAATGATTTTGGTTCACTTTATTGGGGAAAATATATCTGTAGATATGTCTTTAATAAATCAATGTATATAAGTTTTTTAGAATATTAATATATCGATTTGATTGACCAAATTTTTTTAATTGATTGGGATAAATATTAATTAGTTTTTAATAGGATAATTCCACAGAAATTAAAGAAAAGTTTTTTATATTTAATGACACCACTAGAACACACTGATTTTGATCTTATCATCGGCTATTGGACATCATATATATAACCAAATTCAACCAAAACAAACCCTTAATAAAACAATAACCAAAAATATGCAACAGATCAAAAGAGAAAAAAATAGGGTGAAAATAGAATTTTTTAAATGAAAATAGGGTTAAATTATTATTTTTTGGAATAAATAGTATGCTTGAGAGCCTGATATACATTACCTGTCCTGTTTTAGTGTCAACAGACATGAATCGTAGTCTCTCCGGTGCAGTGATTATTTGTTTCAAGCACTGCAACTGTCGACATAGTTTGCTGTAATACTGCTGACCTTGAACTCTCAGACTACCTAGATTTCTAAAACAAAGAAACAATTGTTTATGTTCTATAAATAGACAAAAACACTACAGTAATACTGCTGACCTTGAACTCTCAGACTACCTAGATTTCTAAAACAAAGAAACAATTGTTTATGTTCTAAATAACCACAAACAATACTCATAGTTTTGTCCTTAAATTGAAAGACTATCCCAGACACAGTGGATGGATAAATAGAGAATAATTTTAAATTTTCAGCCAATTTCAATCCTGTGTATGGAATTTTGTTTTAAAATTTACCTTTCTAATCTTTCAACTTCATTCTCAAGGTCGGCAACAAGGTCGAGATCTTTTTCAAGATCAAGCTGCTGCTTCACTAACTCTGCCTTTCCCGCTGCATCAGACGTGCCATCACCAACAGCGACGAGATGAAAGTTACAGCCCTCTGAGTACGTACTTGCTTTGGTTTCATGCTTTGTTTTTGTAGGTGTCTAAAACATGTTAACATTAATAAATTCAACTCTGTATATAAGCCAAAGTAAAGTTTGTTTTATTTAACAAAGCCACTAGAGCACATTGATTTTGATCTTATCATGGCTATTCAACATTATACACTTTTTCAGAGGAAACCTGCTGCCGCCATATAGGGTAGTCTGTTCAACAAGTAGCAAGGTGTCTTTTATATGCACTTTCCCACAGACAGAATGGCACATACCATGACCTTTGATTAACCAGTTGTGGACCAATGGAAAAATTAATGGCCAAACTGCAGATGAGTCCACTTATAAGGATCGATCCAATGACCAACTGTTCCAGTCAAGACATGCTACCGATTGAGCTACGTCCCCCTACTGTATATAAGGCTATAAAAAGTAATTTGTTTCTGGTCCATGGACACTGGTACATAGAAGGGTTCACAGAATCCGAGGGCACAATATGTTTTGGTGCCCCTGATAAAAAGTTTTGTCACCTTTTTATATTAACTTTTAAAGCCCCTTTACTACCATCAGTGTGAGTGCCCTCTCTACACCCCTATAGCTATGACACAGCCTGGAGATATCTAAAATAAATGCAGCTACATTGTGTGTTTATCCTTTGTTGTTATTATAAGGAAAAATGCAGTGTGTATATTGTCTAGTAAAGTAAAAAAACTGATAAAAAAGTAAATGGCTTTTGTTTTTCCTTTTTTTATTATAAGGAAAAATACAATGAACAAATTGTCCAGAAAAGTTAAAAAAAACTAATAAAAAAGGTACCGTACCTGGATTTAGTTTTTCCTTTATTTTCATCATAAGAAAAAATGTAGTGTGCAGATTGTACAGTAAAGTAAAAATAAAAACTGTTAAAAAAAGGTAGGCCTACATTATATGCACACTGTTTAGATGGTTGAATTTATTTTCAGGCTTACATCCAAGTAAAGTTCAAGCATGCTCTTGTGAGTACATGGCTCAGCGTCTTGAGTCATCTGTCCAGGACAGATGTTAATGTTAGTAAAAGACGGGCAAAACAAAATAAGTTATAAATAAAATGGACACTTCTGAAATTTGAGGACCCTCTAGAACCATGTAAATACAGATAAAAACAAACATTTCACTCACCTCATGACCAACTCTCTGACAACCAGGGAAAAAGTTCATCAGTTGAATGCGATCACACTCGAAGTGCAAACCTGCGCACGGAAATAACCCATCTGTGATGTACTCCATCTCATAGTCATGAACCTGTCATAGAAAATAGCTATACATCAACGATAGCTGCAACAAGCGTCAAATATTTTGTTTTTAATTTCACACTTTTCATCTGCTATATTTATGAGATTAATACAAAACAATGTAAAATATTGTTTAGAAACTCCTTTTTGGCGCATTTAATGTTATTAATAACTATATGAAGGTCAAGGAGTCGTGACATAATTCAAAGACGTAAAAGTGCAAAAGTGTTCACTCAAACAAGAATGAAATACATTTTTTTCTAATTCTTGGTGGATTACAGGACAAAGATAATAATCAGTTAACGACGTAGGATATCGGCTTTATTTTGTTCAGGCGGAACTAACTATTCTAACTTTCACAGAATAAAGCCAATATCTTATGTCACTAACTAGTTACTCTCTATTTATGCAAGTAGATGTAGTTATTTTGTGAAATACGGATAAAACAAATAAATTATTCATGTACAAGTAAAGCAGTTTTACAAACCCGGGTTCCATTTTTGGTGAAGTACACCTTGATAGTCTGCTGAGGTTTTAGTTTATTTCCCAAGAACTCTGCCTCAATGCCACAACCAACAACATCCCCATCACCATATGCAATTTCCTCAAAGTCCTTTTCTAAAGTCTTCATTCCCAGTGCACCATTACTGTACAACCTGAATCACAATCCATGTACTGACATGATAAACACCACTGAGCTGCGTTCAGCTAACAATACATATCATATACTACAATACAATACTTTTCCTACAAACAATACAAGGTCCAAACCCGGGCTGCGTTCAGCCAACAATACATATCATACAATACAATACTTTTCCTACAAAAAATACAAGGTCCAAACCCGGGCTGCGTTCAGCCAACAATACATATCATACAATACAATACTTTTCCTACAAACAATACAAGGTCCAAACATGGGCTGCGTTCAGCCAACAATACATATCATACAATACAATACTTTTCCTACAAATAATACAAGGTCCAAACC
>JAUTWP010071298.1:0-12482 GCA_033042655.1 Cyathermia naticoides
ATGAGGCTCCAGTATGAAGTGAACAAATTGAAAAAAATACAAGAACAGGTACGTCTGCCTTTCAAACAGTGCACGTAGATGTTAAACTACACACAGTCACACATCTATATCAATATACGTGCAGTGCATACTGATGTAAAACTACACGGTCACACATTTATATCAATATACGTGCAGTGCATACAGATGTCAAACTACACACAGTCACACATTTATATCAATATACGTGCAGTGCATACAGATGTAAAACTACACAGTCACACATTTATATCAATATACGTGCATTGCATACAGATGTAAAACTACACACAGTCACACATTTATATCAATATACGTGCATTGGTCTAAATTTATTTCATAGTGCAATAATAGGAAATACAAATATGCAGGACTAGCTAGGTCGGTCTCAGCTTTAAATTGAGACAAATGATCCAAGACATTTAATAAAACAACAATAAATTCATATTGTAAAAATGTTGTTACTCCAGATTAAAAGAATGCATTCACCAATGTGTTGTTTAATTAAGAGTTGGTATTGAGGAGTTATTAAAAACATTTACTATGTGTACATGTACTATATGAATATAAGGGATCACTCAAACATCATTCTAGTTTGTATAGAGATATCAGTTCTAACATTTCTTATTTTAATTTATTCAGGAGCTGCAGTTCATCTCTGGTTTGGTGAAAGTTGGCAGTTTTCAGAAGGAAGATCTCATTCATGTTCTGCAAATGCTCTTCCCTGGCAAGACCTCCGAGGATATAAAGGAAATGCTGGAGAAAATCTACAATGAGAAAGAGGCTGCAGCGCTCAAATCTCAACACCCTGAAAGGTGTTTATTTATTTCTCTAATAGAACGGAATATTTCCATAATCAATTTACAAAATATGTTATTATATGAACCTGAACAAAAACACCAAAAAATTAGCAATTTGCAATAATTAGCACATTTTTGAAATTATTTATGAAATAGGGAACATGTGAGTATTATCTTGGCATTCCAGACTTGTTGATTATCCAATATTAATTGCAAAAACAAAAAGGTATAATAGCAAACTGTGTTTAATGTGTTGAAACATTTATTAAAGGGCAGGTTATTGTTCACTTACTGGGTGTGATGTATGAAACTGTCGCTTTCTTTCAGTCAACCAGAAAGTCCTAAAAGTCATCTTTCTGAGAGAGTCCATGCCACACAAGCGTTTGAGAGAAGAATGAGTCGACAGAATTCCAGCTTAAATCTCTTAGGGTAAGAGCGGCTATATAATATTCTGATATAACTACATTTCATAACTTATTTACAATAAAATTAAAAATATTTTTGGCAGATATTATGCAAAACTGACTAAGATATTATCTGATGTAACACTTTATCCATATATATACACTCATACACACACATACATATCACGCACACACACCACAGATGCACACATACACAAAGACATACACCACATACATCACATACACACACAGATGCAAACATACACACACACCACATACACCACATACACACTCGTCTTGTATGAAACCTGCTAACATGGATATTTTGACATTGATTCTTGAAAGCAGGACAGTTTTGCTTGCATTACTTTGATTAACTTCTGAAGTAATAATGTATAAAATATAACAGTTTTCTTATCTGGATTTCTCCCACATCAAAACTTTTTTTTAAATTTTAAAATGTATTAAAATGCAAATACATGTACTGGTATAATAAAAAGTGAAACGCTTGAACATATTTAGGGGTGGATGTACATTGTGTGCAGAAACAAATTACATAAGTTTCTTGAGCAGAAATAAAAGGATGTTAATGAATGACAAATTCTGACATATGCCAACTAGGTAATAAATAATTATTTAACAATTAAAGAAAGAACTTGAGAGCTAGTATTACAGTAAATGGAGAACTGTTACAATAGTATTTTATTTTGAAATATGCATTCAGCATAGTGATCAGAATAGACTTGGATTAGGCCTACTCGCCTGATCTGGCTGGCTAGTTTAATTGTATTTTATTTTGAAATATGCATTCAGCATGGTGATCAGAATAGACTTGGATTAGGCCTACTCGCCTGATCTGGTTGGCTAGTTTAAAATTGCCATAGCTTTTGTAGATGCAGAAATTTAGAGAAGATAATTTCCTGTTTTTCAAGTACTATAATTTATATCTTATTATTTTCTGTTCTTAAATAAACTTTTACCATCAGGCCTGAAGAGCAAGCTTTATAAGCACCACATGAGTATTACCTGATCACAAAGATCCATTCAAAGTAGGTTTAGTTAGTTCCTAGTATGTTGCTAACACCTGGTGAGTGCACTGTTTGGATGATCATACTAACATCTTCAAGATGTGTGTGAAAAGTAAACATTCTTTTATTATACGACGCCATTGGAGCACATTGATTTTATCATCGGCTATTGGATGTCAAACATATGGTCATGCTGCTACATAAACCACTCTTTCCAATAAGCAGCAAGTGATCTTTTACATGACAACACATATGATGGCCTTTGATGAACCAGTTGTGGATCACTGATTGGAACGGATAATGTATGTGTGAGTCATACAGTGTGGATAGCATATTTTTCTCTTAACTAATAAACAGAAAACTAGTTATGACCAGTTGTTGTGATGAAAGTCACTCTTCTTTAGCCTTCTATAAACTTAGACATGCATAGCATAGAAAATAGAAAGTTAATTGATGATAATTATAATTATGTTAGCATTAAAAATCTCCTATGGAAGACAGGAATTTCATGTGTGCTATTCTGTTATAGTGTACTAAGCAAACATTGTTTTCTTGTACTATATATGTGCACTATACATATATCTCTTGATTCTAACTTTGAAACTTTGCAGTGTTTGGCACTATGTATATCTATATGGAAGCACCACGTAATGATGGTAAAACTATTTTAACATTGTTGTGAAACACTGATTGTCATATTACTTTAGAAATACTTGTATGATTTATAACGATAAAAGAAAAAAAATTGATTCTACCGTGTCATCAATAAATGCTATTTGTGTAACATGTCTAGTGAAAATACAAAGAATTAAAATTTACCATTTGGTCAGCACGAAAAATTGTTTCAGTTAGAACTATTAAATACTTGAATGTGTTATGCTTTCCTCAGGAGGAAATAGGTGATCAAGATATGTAGGGGAGACCGGGGCCTAATGAGACATGGGGTACAGTGAGAAGTTAGAATTATTTTTATCTCATTGTGGCCCAGTCTGCCCTTATAACATGTTCAAAGGTTTAAACCATTCAATTTCTCTTAGGTGATTTCCTGGTAAGTTGAGAACGAAATGTTAGCTCCATGGTTTATTTTAAAACAGTTTATGATAGGTTATTAGTGAGAAGGTAACAAAATCAGATGATGGAAAAAGTCTTATATTAGATATTTCATGATTTGTTTGTAATTTTTATATATATTTTCACCTTTTTTTCAAACAAGTTTTAAAACTGAATGATTTTCATATTTTTCTAGCATAATGTACAAATTAACCTGATCTTCATATAAAAAATAGTTTCTTTTTTTAAACTAAACAATATCTACAGTACTGAATGAATGTTTACTAACTGTAGTTCCAGATCTTCACCAAAGAAACGTGTTTCATCGGGAAGACGTCGCATCTCATCTCCCATGGAAATTGGTGACTATGAAAATGGTGGTCCGGTTCCCTACAGAAGTCTGAACACGAAGCCTGGCTATGAAAACAGGGCGTATGAAGAGGACTACATGCTGGGGAGGTCACTGAAACGTGATTCACTTTCCAGCCATCACAACCAATCAGTTAGTGAAGATGATTACTACAAACACAAACAAACTTACGATGAAGTAGATTTTATCGGAATGGGAGCTAATGCTGGATTGGAAGAAAATAATTCACAAGAACTGGGAAGAAAACTACCTCCATTACCTAAATCAAAACGTAAAAAGAAGTCAAAATTACTAGCACGCTTAGCACACCATCGTGATGAAGAGGAATTGCTATAACATTTTACTTATTTTTATACTTCATAGTTGTATATATAATTTATAGATGTATTGGTCAGAATGAAATTTTTATATTAGATAATTTTTATGTTTGTGTTGTTAGAAATAATGTGATTTTTTTATCAGTGATTCACTCTTAACAATAAATATCAGTAATTAATAGTTTTAATCACATATACTTGTATAAAGCTTTTTAATACTTGATTTACAGATCTGCCAATCTTAAAAATTAATCAAAATATTTATTTGTTTTTATATTGGAGGTTTTTTGTTTTACCTTAATCATTACGTAACCAAAGAAATAAAAATTATTGAAGTGATCTGTTTATAAAAATAATATTTAGGTGTCGGCCTATCACACAAAAAGAATTTCTAATTGTTTTTCTTTCTTCCCATTATTTTATAAAATAGGAACAAAATGTTTCCTCATAACCTTTTAGAAAATATCAACAAATAACTATTTTAAAAGACTTTTTTTTACTGTCTTGGATTGTGCTACTATAAATTGTAATAAACTTATGTATCACAGTTCACCAAGTGCCTTTTCTGACATAACACTCAAGCATCACCAGTGTAAATAAATGTGATATAAATGATAAAACATATATTTACAGAACCATACATCTAAACCAAACACAAATCTTGTTTAAGACTGCATGAGACATTTTTCTTTATAACTGGACTCTTAGATTAGACCTAGTAATTTATTAATAGATTTAGTTATTAGTTGATGGCTCCATCTCTCCGTACACTTTGTCAATGATTGTGTTTATCTTCTTTACGTAATCTTTGATAATAATAATACATCACAGCACACAGAAATATTTTATTGTTTTAGTGAAATGTCTACATAATCTGATTTGTTAACTTCAAATATAAATAAAATTTTGAAAATGTTAAAACATATAAATTCAAAGGTAACATTAATTTTGAAATTCTGGAGATTGTTGAAGAAAACAAATTATTGTTTTAGTACTCACTGTAGTAAGAAAATGTCTAATTTATTTTATTAGATAGAGGAAAATTACACATTGTTTTTGCCTCTAGATATTATTTTCACTTATGTATGTTTAAACATTCTTTTAATATGTTAGCCATGTGCCTTTTTATATTTTATTGAAATTTTTAAAGTGTTCATTAAATGAAGTCTTATTTTCTTTTTACTCTATATTGTTTACATCAATCGCATGTTCTGGTAAATATAGCAAACATTTTAATTACGTTTTATTTTCAGTATATTTAATCATTTACAAATTAGTATTTTAGATTATGCACCATATTTAAACTAATAATTAAATTTATGCAATAATGAATTTTGAATGGAATAAACGTTTATTTTTATTTGTAAAATTGATTACTTATTTTAGTACAATATGTGACCCGTCCCATGAAAAGTTACCACCGCGCAGCAATGTAACTATCGGGAAAACGTGTGCAATGTAATTATGATGTCATAAAATTATAATTAGTGGGGCTATTTGAAAAAAATAACCAGATTCTGAAAATATGACATCCAAACTTTAATAAATATTATCAATGAAAAACTCAATTTTTAAAATTTTGGCCCTGGCAGCCTTTCTGTGCAACTGGTCACATATGTGAAAAGTGAATACTTATTTCATCACATATATAACATTTTTACTTGACATTGTATGAATATTTATTATATTTATTATTTTGTGTGATATTATAATATATTTTGGCTGCAACATAGTCATATCTTTTTGTATAATACACTTCAGGTCATCCAACTGTGATAACTTTATATTTTAAAACTGTTTTTTATAATAATTATTTATTATGTATTTAAACTTTCATTAAAAAACACATCATACAACATGAGTTGTGGTTTGTCTATTTGCCAAATGTTTGCTTGTATGGCACTGGTGGGAACGGAAAATAGACCAAGCTGCAGGTGGGTCCACCAAGAAAGATAGATCCGACGACCGACCGCTTCAAAGGTGGGCATGCTACCAACTGAGCTACATCCTGCTCCTATTATAAATGAAAGTAAAAATAAACAAATCCACATTTTAGCATCTTTTATTTAAATCTTTACTGTAACAACAAACTCTATGGTTGAATTTATATTCATATACGATCATTCAGTAGTAGTACATTCAGTAGTACACAAATAACTTAACAATTTACTATCAACACTGTGATGTGAAGCATGTTGCAGTTTATTCTCTTAACAAACAAACAAAAAATACTACACATTAATATTTCCGTTATCACAGATATACATTAAAATAAACATTAATTTCAACCATCAGTTCTTTCCATTAATATGTTAAATTTTAAAATATGTATTTGCATTGTCTTAGACCTAATTAAGAAAGATGTGTTCAGAATAAGTTGTCTTACATTACAGGTATATAAAGGGTTTTACCTGCTTACATCCAATGAAGGTTCAAACACGCTCATTGTGGATACAAACTGAGATTCTACCCAAAACATTACATCATGATGGTCATGTCAAATAAGTGTCACCTATATTATATAACATATGGATGATAAAAGCTCATCTGTAACTTCTACTGAAAGTCATATTACATGACAAAAACTAAAATAGAAATGGACACGTGCTTCGGACCGAATAAATGTAAAAACTGGGACTGGCAAACGTTTTTCAAAAATAATTTCAGTCCCAAAGATCGAGAATTGGTCCCACACCGACAAAAAAGGGAATTTTCCCACCCATGATTACATCAAATGTATGAAAAATCAAAACACCTTATTGAAAACAAAACAATACTACATGTATATTGTATTATTCAGTGTGAATATTTAAACTGTGATTTACTACTCCTCTATTCCTAATAATCAAAGCTGTGTTATTTTATGTCGGGAGGCCATGTTTGACTTTTATTCATGACCTTTCCACTTTCTGTAATTGTTCAAAATGAAACCAGTCTAGCACAATGCAAATTAATTTCAACGGTGGGTTCTGTGGGGTAGGGGAGATTTTAAACATAATATCTTAGTGTCCACAAGCTTATACATTTTTATGTCTGGTTTGTTATTTTTGTGCTGTGCTAACCAAAGTTAAGACTACAGACTGACAGGATTCTTCACAACAACAAACTTGACTTGCCTACACATACTGGACAGTAATTGTGACCCAAAACCTGTAAAACCCCACAGAAAAATCTAAAAATAAACATCAGTCATAGGGTACTTGGAAGAAAAAACAAATCATAAAGAAGAACCAGCAGCAAACACTTAACATGAATCTCATTTTGGATCTACAGCTGTGCAAACAAACAACCAAGTATAGTCTCAACAGTTTTCTTCTACTGTAAGGAGGCTAAAAATTAAAATTAACTTTGTTTTGTTTAATGATGCCACTGGAGCACATTGATTTGTATCTCATATGGTTATTTTGACACATTTCTTTTAGAGGAAACCTGCCGTCATAGGCTACTCTTTCCGATAAGCAGCAAGGGATCTTTCATATGCACTTTCCCACAGACAGGACAGCACATACCACAGCTTTTGATGAAACAGTTGTGGAGCACAGGTTGAAATGGAAAATAGCCCAAAATGCAGATGGGTCCACTGAGAAGAATCGATCCAATGACTGACCACTTCAAAGGCTGGCATGCTACCAACTGAGCTACATTCTACTCCCAAGTGTCCAAATAACACCATTCTCATTAAACATGATTTTATACAATGCTTGAAATTACTACAACAATCAGTAATGTCATGGAGATTGCTGCAATGTTTTCAATTTTCTCTTAATGAATATAAATTATACTAAAACAATTATTAATTTAATTTAACCCTAAACAAACCAAAATGTGTTTTTTATAGTTGATTAAAAGATTGTATATTTCCAAATAAAAAAAACTTTTAAACAAAAACAGATTCTGTTCGGATGCTGCAGTCATTTAAAACTGAAAATATTTGGATGAATAAAAAAAAATGCTATGGAAAGCAAGTGGTATATGTGTACAATGAAATGGTTTTAAAGATAACGCTGTAGTTGGTTTGACATATAGACACGTTTATTAATATCAAACTTCAACACGGGCCAAAAATATAAATCTTCGTATTCACAACCAATAACAAAGTGACAATGTAATTACACACACTGAGAAAACAATACACAACACCAAATACAGATATAAACAACAAAATAGAAACAAATAAACTCTTTAAAATAATAATTATAACACATACTTAATAAGTGGACTAGATTTATATAATTCTATATATATATATTCATAGGATTTTCAAAGAGAGTAGTGTTTTTTCAAGTTGTATGCATTGGAAGATGTGTACACACCCTGTGACACACCCATGGGAAGATAGCACATACCACTGTGACACACCCATGGGTGTGGGCCTGCAATATACATTGAGATCAAGAGATATGAGATCATAAAAAAAAGATGTGAGAGACAAATATTAATCATGTTAAATCATGATAAATGTTGAAGTCGATTTAAAAAATTAAATTAGAAACACATGAGTGCTGTGACTAGGGTCCATGCTAAAAAAACGAATAATGTTTGTAGTCAGAAAGTAACAGATAGATGTGCTGATATGTCATTTACAGTAACCTGTTAGACATTCACAAGTATACAAATCAAGTGTTTGTTGACTTTTTATAAAGATATTTAAAAGAGAAATATTTCACCAGTACATGGTTTAATTTAACAAGTGATGAAATTTAATTAAATGATACTGAATCCTAGATTTGCACCTAATGGCTACATTTACTTTTTTCATTCCAGAAGTCATAAATTCTGTTTTCTCGTCAGAGATACAGTGGACTCTGTCTAAACCGGATCCTTATGGGACCAGAAAAATATGCTGATTTAGACAAGAGTGATAGTTTTTCTAGTGTTATAAGTCAATTTGGGACTGAAAAATTAATCCTGTAGACAATTCTGGACAGAGTGCACTGTATATTACTTGATAAAATGTCTAACAAGGATTGTAAATAACACATCACCAAATTTAGCAGTAACCCATATTACAAAAACAAACAAAACATAGTAGCCAACTATTACAATAAAGAATTTGCATAAATAATACCTGATTTAAATGGAGTGTAAGAGATTCATACGCAATATGGAATAGCATGAGCTCGTTATAAGATATTTTTCAATCCTTTTCATAAAAGTAAAGTTTTGTTTAACAATGCCACCAGAGCACATTGATTTTTATCTTATCATCGGCTATTGGACGTTCATATGGTCATATTCACAAAGCATTTCAGACACCCCGGTTTTTTAAATAAAAATTAGTTATTGATAATTAAACATGTCATAGAAATATTAAAATTCAACAAGTTGCGTCTGTGTTGTGTGTTTCAGTTTTCTTTAAGAGCGGTTCGTCTGCATGACTAGGTTCTCTGTGATTGTCATCCACCTCATCCGTGTCACCAACACTTTCAACCAGAGATTCAGAATCCTTCGTGGTCAGCACAGGAAGTAGAGCATCTGTTTCAATACTGTCCACAGGTTCAATACGGTCAGAGTCTAAAGGTTCAATACGGTCAGATTCCGCAGATTCAATACGGTCAGTTTCCGCAGGTTCAATACGGTCAGATTCCAAAGGTTCAATATGGTCAGTTTCCGCAGGTTCAATACGGTCAGATTCGGCAGGTTCAATACCATCAGGTTCAAGAGTCTGTTTATCTAAACCCATCCTACTGTCGTAATAAGGACTAGTTTCAGTGATGTGGGAGAAATTCTTCATTTTGGCAGTAACATCTTCTATAAAATCTGTGATGCTCTCGTTGGTGTCGGAATGTCGGTACAGATCGGGTTCATTGTGGTCGGTATGGTTACTTGTGTTTTCATCGGGAATGTCGCGGGTCTCCTCACAGCACTGGAGGTTAAAGTTCAAGTGATTCAAGTTATCTGCAGAAGACAAACAAGAAAAGTAAAGTTTGTTTTATTTAACGATGCCACTGGAGCACATTGATTTTTATCTTATCGGCTATTGGATGTCATATTATATTGTCATTTTGGCACATTTCTTCAGAGAAAACCCACTGCGGCCACATATAAGCAGCAAGGATATTTTATATGCACTCCCATACACAGTACAGCACATACCACAGCCTTTGATGAACTCAACATATTAAAACAAACAACTGATACAATTGTATATTATTAATCAACTATCTATGAACAATATGTGGAAAATGACATTCATCATATGGACTAGTCTGGTCCACTATATCGGAACACGGTCTATACCATTAAAAAGAAAACAAAAACTCTCTAAAAACTTAAGGCATAATCATAGTAAATTAAACACTTAACTATATAAGACATTTCAACAAGATGTTAAAACTAGATGGCCTGTTTATGGTCCAGTATGATGTTCACCTTATGAAAAGAGGAACTAAAATAAGGGTAGATTCTAACATACCTGAATTCTGATGTTGAAAATCATCGGTATGTGTTGCTTCAACTTTTTTTCCTGAATTCTCCTTAGTTGGAAGAAGGTCGAGGTCGTCCATGCCGATGGATGGAGTGTTCGGTGTTGCAGTAGGGTGTGGGCGATGTGCGGGGCTCGTATCCGGTGACGTGATGGATGAAATGTCAGATTCCAGCTCAGCAAGGATGTCTCTCGTCTTGTCCGACGCGTCACTCGACTGTGACATCTGTCGTGGTACCAGCATCTTCATCTCAGCACACTCGGCCTGTAGTTTAGCTAGATATGGGGCATGAGCTGCAGGTGACCAAGTAGAGTTTGTAAATAATGTGTTATCAGAAATATCATCAGATAACAAGGCTTGAATTTAATGCAGCACCAGAGGCAACTGCCACTGGTTAAATTACCATAGGTGAAGAGCTTCACCAGTGGCATTTTTTGCCATTGGCAAAATAACTCTTGTTATGTTTATTTGTTGCAAAAGTTGTTTTAACAAATTGCCATCAATTGAATCAGAATTGCCATCATTGAGTTTTTCACCCATGGCTAAAAAATTTAAAAATTGCCATGGGTTACAAATTCTTAAATTTTAGCCTTAATAAGATAGCTAATTTCATAAATTCATATGTCAGTTTAAAAAGTTCTCTTTATTTGGACTAAAATGGAAAAAATTATGTTTCTACATTAATAAATAAATAATAATCATTGAAATCACCATCAATAGGTGTAACTATGAATGAATGATAATCTAACAATTACCTGGAATATTCCACAATCCGGAAACCTCAAGAGTTTTAAGTTTCTTTTCAAGCTCAGAAATACGGTTACCAAGAATTCTAAAATAAAGCAGAATAATAAGAAATATAACAATGTGTTTCAACCCAGTAAAATTATTCCAATTTATATTTGAAAACTGTTAACATTTTAAATAATACATTTTAAGTGTACAAAATTTAACAATAATAATGCTTATATATTATTATCCAGAATTGTTAGGCAACGTAAAATATTGTTACATGGAAGCTAATGACATAGATCAAAGTTTGATGGTCCAGTGTGGTTTAGAAGATTCAGTTTTGATACGTCAAAACGTATTAAAATAAGCACATTAAATTTCTCAAGGATATTTCAGTGTTGTCTTACAATTTCTGTACTTGTGGAAAACAAAAGAGCGTGTTATTTCAACTAACTTGTTAGTTTTGCGTTGGTGTGACAGTGCTAGAGATTTGTCGTTAATGGTCTCCAACAATGCACTGCACAGGCCCTGTAGATCCGCCATCGCTTGCTGAGACACCGGCAACCCAGTCCTGTTTTCCAGCATCTGATGCACTATATAAATAACATGGAAATCAATATGTATATCAATGTTAGACTACATAAATTGATAATAGAGTGAAATCACTCTAAACCGGAATCCTGTCAAAACACGACAAATAATTTGGTCCCAATGTGTCCATTTAGTGTAAATCTAACCTCAGAAAAGTGGAAACCTCTGAAAACCGGACGTTTACTTAGTTCTGTGGGTGCCCGGTTAGAGAGGTTTCACCGTAGATGGATAAATGATCACACATTAAAATGTTCTAAAATCAAGTATTTATAAATACAATTTATATGTGACTCCAGAGCTCGCAAGCTCTTACAATTAACCTTACTCTGAGTACAAACCAATCAAGACTAAAAACTGTTAACTGAATACAATTTACAGATTTTAAAATTATTTTGTAGTATTTTTATATAACATTTGTAAGTAAAATATTGTGATAAAAAGTATCAGTAATGTGAGCCACTGACCTTGTTTCTGAGTGATGACGAGACCTCCACTCCTACTCTGTCCTAGTTTCAAAATACCCTTGTTCTTCTTCTTCTCCAACATGCTCTGAATCAAACATTTAACTTACAAACTAGAGACAATAGTAATCACTAGTTGGTAACAGAACTGTCAAACATTTAACTTACAAACTAGAGACAATAGTAATCACTAGTTGGTAACACAACTGTCAAACATTTAACTTACAAACTAGAGACAATAGTAATCACTAGTTGGTAACAGAACTGTCAAACATTTAACTTACAA
>JAUTWP010071409.1:0-12480 GCA_033042655.1 Cyathermia naticoides
CTGTCGAGACACCAAAGTACTGTCTAAAGTAACAATTTCTCTGTCGAGACACCAAAGTACTGTCTAAAGTAACAATTTCTCTGTCGAGACACCAAAGTACTGTCTAAAGTAACAATTACTCTGTTCAGACACCAAAGTACTGTCTAAAGTAACAATTTCTCTGTCGAGACACCAAAGTACTGTCTATTTAAGTAACAATTACTCTGTCGAGACACCAAAGTACTGTCTAAAGTAACAATTTCTCTATCGAGACATGCTTTCCTGTGTTGTCACCCAGAGAAAGATTTCACAACAAAGTACTGTCTAAGCTGACAATTACTCTATTGAGACAGGCTTTCCCATGTAAACATTTTTGCTGTACTCCTTTTAAGATATTGGAGGTATTTACTTGAAATTATTTTATAATAATAATAACTATTACAAGTTTAGCCTATGGTTGATATAATTTTTATTTGATTAGCTAAATAGCAATTTTTGTAGCTATTCTTTTTTAGAAAAATTAGCCACTGATTAATTTGGCTATGGGTAGGGTGAGATCTATAATAGGTAAATAATTTGGAGTTTAAGGTATAATGGGTAAATAATTTAGAAATTAGCCACTGATTAATTTGGCTATGGGTAGGGTTTACGGTATAATGGGTAAATAATTTAGAAATTAGACACTGATTAATTTGGCTATGGGTAGTGTTTACGGTATAATGGGTAAATAATTTAGAAATTAGCCACTGATTAATTTGGCTATGGGTAGAGTTTACGGTATAATGGGTAAATAATTTAGAAATTAGCCACTGATTAATTTGGCTATGGGTAGGGTTTATGGTATAATGGGTAAATAATTTAGAAATTAGCCACTGATTAATTTGGCTATGGGTAGTGTTTATAGTATAATGGGTAAATAATTTAGAAATTAGCCACTGATTAATTTGGCTATGGGTAGAGTTTACGGTATAATTGGTAAATAATTTAGAAATTAGCCACTGATTAATTTGGCTATTGGTAGAGTTTATGGTATAATGGGTAAATAATTTAGAAATTAGCCACTGATTAATTTGGCTATTGGTAGTGTTTATAGTATAATGGGTAAATAATTTAGAAATTAGCCACTGATTAATTTGGCTATTGGTAGGGTTTACAGTATAATTGGTAAATCATTTAGAATGTGTGTTATTCACAGATACCAGTCGGAGACAAACATTGTGAGATACATGAAGCAGCTGGAAAACAAAGACTTGTCTCTGGTTCACTCGATGATCCCACTCGGGTCCTGCACCATGAAGCTCAATTCTACAACAGAATTAATGGTAATGTGCTATTTTAATATCAGTATTTAAATGTAATACCTCAATTGGTAGCATGTTCACCTGTAAACTGGTCAGTAATCGGATTGATCCTTCTCATTGGATCCATCTGCAGTTTTGGCTATTTTAATTTCCAACCAATGGTCCACAATTGGTTCATGACAGGCTGTGGTATGTGCTGTCCTGTCTGGGAAAGTGCATATAAAAGACCCCATCCTGCTTATCAAAAAGAATAGCCTATGCAGTGGCAGCTAGTTTCCTCTGAAGAAATGCATCAGAATGACCATATGTTTGACATCCAATAGCTGATGATAAGATAAAAAATCAATGTGCTTCAGTGGTATCGTTGAATAAAAAGCAACATTTTTCAAACTTGTCCTTTTTTGTCTGCGTTGATATAAAGTAAACTAATCAACCAAACACCAAGTTAAAATGATCTGAAACAAACTTTAATACATTTATTTGTCTTCTAGCCTTGCTCGTGGGGAGAGTTTACCAAGATTCACCCATTTGTGCCAGTGAAGCAGGTCACAGGATACCATCAGATGTTCGAGGAAATGGAAGCCGATCTCTGTGAAATCACAGGATATGATCAAATATCCTTTCAGCCCAACAGGTAATGCTACTCAGATATTCTACCAGTCTTTATAATATCCTTACAGTAACATTTTTCTTATATTTTACCAGTACAGTAGACTCAGTCTAAACTGAAATTTGTCTAAACCAGATTTCTGTGTAAACCAGCATGATTTCAGTCCCATCCAGCTCTGTAACTCTGGATGAAATCTGTCCTGTCTGTGGGAAAGTGCATATAAAAGACCCCTTGGTGATTATTAGAAATAGTAGCCTATGTAGTCGCAGGAAGGTTTCCTATAAAGAAATCTATCCGAATGACCATATGTATGACATCCAATAGCTGACGATAAGATAAAAATCAATGTGCTTTAAAGTTTAATGGCATCATTAAATATTACAAACCTTACATTTATTGTTTGGGGGCCTAGTGGAAGATTAGTCTACGCTAAACATGTAACACTCTTTAAATTAAGTTATAATTATTATTACTAAACTGTGTATTTTTTTACAGTGGAGCACAAGGTGAATACACGGGTCTGCGTACAATCATGGCGTACCTTAATGATAAAGGAGAAACTCAAAGAAATGTAAGAATTTAATACTTTTAGTATCTCTTATAAAATTACTTCATTCAAAATATTGTTTCAATGCTTGAACACTTATTTAGTGATGTTAAACCTTTTTCCAGTCCAATGTTTTTTCTCAACTCACAACTAAATTTTATTTAATGCAATAGCTAATGATAAGATAAAAGTCCATGTTTTCTAGTAACCTTGTTAAATAAAACAAACTTTACTTTTTGCATGTGTGTGATATTTTGGTATTTTTCTCTAGATATGTTTGATCCCAGTGTCTGCTCATGGTACTAATCCTGCCAGTGCTCACATGGCCGGGATGAAAATACAACCAATCAACGTGAATAAAGATGGACAACTGGATATGAAACATCTAGAAACCATGGTAAGTACTGACTTGCTCAACATTGTAATCAGTTTTAAACTGGCTACACATATGAATGGGTATAACCCGTTTCTTGTGTAGTAAGGTAATCAGACTGGAGACTGGTAGGTACTGAGATTGAATCTTAGTTGAGGCATTATTTTTTGTTAATAATTTCATTAGCTATGGATTGTTCAGTTTATGCATGATATTTATAAATATAATTTACATTTGTACATCAGATTATCCAAGGAACAATTCAGGAAACATGTAACCATGTAGAACCTGTATAAATAAAATTATTTGTTTAAAAACATTTCAGATAGAGAAACACAAGGATACACTGGCTTGCTCGATGATTACCTACCCATCAACATTTGGTGTATTTGATAAAGACATACGGTGAGTTGTACATTGTAGGAACCATCACTCTTAAAAATAACTTTCTTGTTGTATGCAACACTCAAATTTAACTGCGTAACTGGTGGCAATTTCCACTGGTTTTATAACCGGAATCCCTCCAACACCAAACAGTTTGGTCCCATTGTGTGCTGAAAACTAAAAACCTCTGAATACTAGACCTTTTACTTTGTCCCATGGGTATTTGCTTTGGATGAGTTTTACTGTCGTACCAATAACAGATGATATTAGATGGAGAAAACTGTAATTTTAAAAACATATTTATTTTCTGTCAGGGTTGTATGCGACATGATACATCACTATGGAGGTCAAGTCTATCTGGATGGGGCTAACATGAACGCTCAGGTTAGTTTTAGATTAACAAATAATATTGTCATTTTAAATTGTAGGACATTAAGTAATTGTTTTACCATGTTAAAAAATAAATGTTTAATTGTTGTAAATGGGTGAAAGATTCTTGCAGTGTCGTTAAACTTAATATTCACTCACTCATTTACCGTATCAAAGTTGATATATGTATGTTTATGTGAAAAAATTAAAAGAATCTTCAAGTTATTATTATTAAAATTATAATATTCTGGTGGCTAAAATAATGTGTGTTTTCTGATTAAAACAGTGTTCCAAGACTTGTATATCAATGGCCATAGCATTTGCTGTCTTAAATGAAAAAATTTGATAGCGTTTTATCTATATTTACTGTGTTGTTAGGTTGGAATTTGTCGTCCTGGTGACTACGGATCTGACGTGTCTCACCTCAATTTACACAAGACTTTCTGTATTCCCCACGGTGGAGGCGGACCTGGCATGGGACCCATCGGAGTGTAAGCTAGCAAATCCTTTATATCTTTCTACTACAGTGAGAATCTTTTAATATGTGTGGTTAAGTTAAGTCTGTATTCCCCACGGTGGAGGCGGACCAGGCATGGGACCCATCGGAGTGTAAGCTAGCAAATCTTTTATATCTTTCTACTGCAGTGAGAATCTTTTAATAAGTGTGGTTAAGTTAAGTCTGTATTCCCCACGGTGGAGGCGGACCTGGCATGGGACCCATCGGATTGTAAGCAAATCTTTTATATCTTTCTACTACAGTGAGAATCTTTTAATAAGTGTGGTATGACACTATCTGGTTCTGTATCCCCCACGGTGGAGGCGGACCAGGCATGGGACCCATCGGAGTGTAAGCAAATCTTTTATATCTCTACCCCAGTGAGAATCTTTTAACAAGTGTGGTATGACACTATCTGTGAAACATTACTCTTGCAGGACTTACCTTTCTGATAGGCAAATTAGGCAGTTTGTAATTTTCATTCAGTCAGAATCTTTTAATAATTATGTTATGGCACCTTCTCAGTGATCAATTACAGGGTCACCTTGCCCACAACAAAATTAGCCATTTGGTAGTTTTCATACTAACTAAATATATATATATGACATAATTTTAACTAATCCCCAAAAAAATTAATTGACCCCTTTTTAATAATTATTAAAGAAAATGTTTCAAATATCAAAACAAATTCTGTCACTTTCTCCATCATGGCGGAGACTAGTGGTCACATACCACAATTTATATTGCTTAATAATACAGTCATTTCATTTTGTTTCTTTTTAAAGTTAATGCTACCAAAAACTAAATTTATTTTAGTGTGAGACCTGCTTTTAACTTCCATAAATTGTTGTAGTTTGAATTCTGTTTATGAATGTATTATTTTATTAACTTTTTTGTAGGAAAAAACATTTAGCTCCATATCTTCCAACACATCCCATAATCCCTCCAAATGGAACCACAGGGCCCGGAGCCCAGTCATTTGGTGTGATCTCCGCAGCTCCATATGGCTCGAGTGCAATTCTGCCCATCACATGGTCATATATTAAGATGATGGGGTCGGAAGGTCTACGCCACGCATCAGAGGTGGCCATCTTGAATGCCAACTACATGGCACACCGATTGAAGGATCACTACAAAGTTTTATACACGAATGAAAATGGTTCGTTCTTCTTCTCTTGTTTGTTTTTATGTTAGGATTATTTATCTTTCAATCCATCCTTTAGTAGCATGTAAAGCAAATTCAATTTAGTATTTACATTCATTCTTAGTCAAGTCAAACCATTTAATGTCTACTTTCAGAACAAGCTGTTATAGTAGTTCATTTAATGTCAAAATGACAAATAAAGGAATTGATTCATACACAAGCAATTTTTGGTGCATGCAATATATATTATAGGGTGTCTTACATAACATAGTAAAAGTCCACCAATTATAGCAGACACCCATCCTGGGCCCCAATTATGACCTCAGCCATCTCTGCAGCTCAAGACAGGAAATTCATCCTTTTATCCACCCTCCAAATATACACCATCTCTGATTGTATCTGTATATAATCAGCTTGTTAAAATAATAACCAAAATAATATTTTCAAGTTAGGAGAAAAAACTTAATCAAATAGAGAATTTATGATATATTCCATTACACTTATAATTGGGTATGCTCACCATTAATCTTTTCAATTTATCATTGCAAATTTGAGCCGGTAAAATTATCATATCAGTTTTAAATGATTTGAACCTTAATGCCCAAATAAAATGATTTGATGATTATGAATCATAGCCAGAATGATATAAGCAAATTTTGGTTATCTAATGACATTATCCTTTTTTCAGGATTTGTGGCTCATGAGTTCATCATTGATTGTCGGGAGTTTAAAAAAACAGCATCAATTGAAGTCGTTGACATTGCAAAACGACTACAGGATTATGGTCTGTTATAGTATTAAATATGTTTAATGATATGTGCATGCGTATGGAAACATCAACCCGGGTTTTAACGATGCCATCTTGATGTTATGTTCAAAAGGAATAATGTTCAATCATGTTCGTCTATCTATATAGAGACACAATAGTAAGTGCTACAGGAATAAAGTGTGGAACATACCTCAGAGGTAGACTGTATGCCTGAGATAAAGATGTATCTGTTCCATTGGACTCACTGGAGTAAAACCCATTTCATTCAATGGACTACAAAGACTGGTATGAGCTGTCCTGTCTGTGAGAAAGTTCATTTAAAAAAACCTTGCTGACTACCAAAAAGAATAGCCATGTGGCAGCAGCAGGTTTCTTCTCAAGCATAGACATATTGGGCCGAATTTATGAAGCCCGTTTTTCACTTACATGCATTTAACTACATGCATTTACAATGCTTAAACATGTGCAATTAACGTAAACATGCTTAGTAAATTCAGCCTATTGTCTTTTTCAAAAATTCATTTATTATATAATTTTTCCATTGTTGTAGTATTTTTTAATAATGTTTTCACATTTTATATCAGAAGGTAATAGAAATGAATGCGTATGTCACAGATTAAAGTTTGAGGAATATTTAACTAAAACTTGTGTTTTTCTAGGTTTCCATTCTCCCACCATGTCGTGGCCGGTGGCCGGTTCTCTGATGATTGAACCAACAGAGTCTGAAGATAAAGAAGAACTCGATCGTCTTTGTGATGCGTTTATTGGTGAGAATTAAACTTTAATATTTTTTTTGTTTCTTTTTTTTTAACATTACTTTTTAAAGTTGGTAGTGAAAGCCAAGTGGAGGGGAAGGATATGCTCACATTTTGAGAATACGTAATGTCATAACTGTTTGGTTTTGATTTTTTTTCGTAATGGCTACATTTTCCCCCCTATAATATCTTTTGAACTCTATCTTGTGTAAATAGTTTTCAACATAATAATATTTTTTATTTAAAAATAAAATTAATTATTACTTTATTGTCCCAGAAACACTTTGGTAATGTCAGAGTTTTGAACATCATAATGTTTTTTTGTTGTTATTATTATTTTTAATTATATATAATCTATATTTTCTGTTGGTTATGATAACACTCTTTCTTTTCAGCAATAAGAAAGGAAATTCAGGATATTGAAGATGGCAAAATGGACATTGACGTCAACCCACTCAGAGTATGTTAGCCTTTTTATCATATGATGGCATGCAGCTCACTTATTTTAGTGATGCTATGAACAATGAATTCATTGTATATTCCTTACCATTAGATACCAATAAAATTATATGTATTATATACCACGGTTTCTTAGTCTGTTAATTTAATTTTGGATGTGTTTCTGATATTTGAATTTCAATGTGCTCTAGTGGTGTCATTACATAAAACAAACTTTAATGTAGAATGTGTTTTACTGATATTTTAATTTCAATGTGGTTCTAGCAGTGTTACATAAAACAAACTTTAATATAGAATGTGTTATACTGATATTTTAATTTCATCTTTAACAGATGTCACCCCACACGCAGACTGACGTGATGTCATCCAAGTGGGACAGACCGTATCCTAGAGAGTTGGGAGCTTTCCCTGCTGTAAGTACATTCCGATTTCTTGTATATTTACCCGAGCAACTGATTCAAAGGGGGGCACGCTACCGCATGAGCTACATACCACTCCTTTAATCCTGTTCAAACCAATTTTCTACATTAAAGGCATTGGTATTTGATATCCTGTCTGTGGGAAAGGGCATATAAAAGACTCTGCTGCTTTTTGAAAAGAGTAGCCTATGTGGTTGCAGCAGTTTCCTCTAATGACACCTAATGATTTCTAATTTAAAAATCAATTGTTGTGATGTCGTTAAACAAACATTCTTCTTCATCTGAAATACATATTTTTTTGCTTTTGCAGAACTTTGTGCGACCAGACACAAAATTTTGGCCATCAGTGGGGCGCATTGATGACATATATGGAGACCAGCACATTGTTTGCACATGTCCACCTATGGAGGCATACGAATCTACACATGATGATGATTCTAAATCTCGCGTTTCAGAAAAAGGTTCATAGAATATTGAACTACAGAATGTGTTAAAGTATGGCTTACAAGACTGTTCATACTTGTAAAGTATGGCTTACAAGACTGTTCATACTTGTAAATAGCAAATTATAAAACAATCTAATCATACAGGGTTTGTGTTGCAGAAACATGTACAAAGTCTTATACAGTGTTTTATCTTATTGATTTTTTTATTTATCAACTACAGCACTATGAATCATCTATTAGAAATGTTATTTTGTATCCCAGTGGAAAATAGAATTCAATATACCGGTAAATGTATAAACCGGTATATGATTTATGTCGGAGATATTAATTGCAAGTAATGTAATACAGTGAACTGTCTAAACCAGACCCCCACTAAACCAGAATCATGTCAAAACCAGACAATTTGGTTCCAATGTGTCCATTTAGTGTAAATCTATCTTTAAAAAATGGAAACCTCTGAAAACCGGACATTTTTCTTGGTCCCATGGGTGTCCGGTTTATAAAGGTTTTACTGAATACTATGAAATAGGACACCATGAATGAAACAAATTATATTTTGTACTATATAAATGTTTTATGTGAAATATGTTTACAAACTTCTTTTTAACTTTATGTTTTTTAAAACCCATTTTATACAGAGATAAATGTGACAGTGATTGAAGGTTTTTTAAATTTGTCATAAAATTATGTTTATAAATTAGTATACCGTACAAATTTTTCTCTTGTATATAATATGAAGCTTATTGTTGTGTATATTTGCAGGGATTAATCTACCATACAATTCGGGGCTGGTCACAGGCCCCATTTCCTTCAAAATTTATTTTATTTGACACAAAATTCCCAAAATTCACTAGAAAGGTTTTTAACTTTTAGCAATAATTTTTTCCCAATTTTATGAAAAAGGACTGTTTTATAGCTAGATTAATCTCTTATTTGTTATTGTGATATGTATGTAATTAAACTGTTATACATTTTAAGATTTTATTATTTTTATTTTATTTTAATGCTCAAGATGGAGAAAAATTGTTAAATAATTTTATATTTGTTATTTTGTTCAGAAGTTTCCATAATCCTTAAAGCAACTAGAGACATATTTTCAGGTACCGTATTAACTGATGTGTCAAAACACATAAAATAAATCTTTGTTATTCACTTACCGATCTGGAAATTTGCATGCTCAAACTCAAAGTAAGTTTTTGAAAAGTTCACCATTTCCCACTAATCTGATAAGAGCCAAAAACATTACCAGTCATGTTCACAAACAACTGCGTGACACGTCGGCCATGATGAATGTACATTTCAGCGAACCAGCTTCGGTTTATGACTGTGCACTGGCTTTCACCGAATATTGCCAAAGAATTACTTGCTTAAGTAAATGTTTATTTTTTTATTAAGAAAACCTTTGGTTTATCTGTACTTTGAATTTATGTAATTTGCAGAAAGTTCATGATTTTATATGCACTTTCTATAATTATAATCCTTGAAAGGAATTGAAACCGAAAAAATATGTTTCTAGTAACTTTAATATTTGTCATAAAATAGCTCAATAAAACAGATCTACAAGGAATGTATCAAACTCCCAGTTAATTTAAAATCCTGGTGTTATAATGTGCCATGTTATTAGCATAGTTTTAATAAGATTTTACAACTTTTAGTCAATAATCCAGATTTTCCCAATTCAGTGGACTGTCTAAACTGGAATCCTGTAAAAACTGGACAAACAATTTGGTGTCAATGTGTTCATTTAGTGGAAATCTGGACACCTCTGAAACTGGACATTTTACTTGGTCCCATGGGTGTCCAGTTTATATTGCAACAATTTTATTTGGAACAGTAATGTGGATTATCAAGACTAATGGCTGCCATTTTAAAACTATTGACTATCCAGTATCTCTACTACTGTGTGAACATTGGATGTATGAAAGTGTATTGTTATTGTGCTGAACAGGCACAAAACTGTTTTTATGTGACTGGAGACTCATGCGGGTCATAGCAGAATCTCACAGGTTCACAGTGTGAAAGTTATATATCCTGATACAATAAAAAAAAAGTATGGTGCTAAAACAAAAAAAATTATTGTTACTGTTTATTTTCGTTAAAGTTTAAAAAATACTTATCTTGTTCAATAACTTCTTGAAATATAACCTAAATGTTTTTAGATGGTTACCCATAATTTTCATAATGATAAAAAAAATCCATTTGTAACAAATTTATTTGTGAGGTGTACACGCTAAAGGACAGTGGCTTTAATAACAAGTAATGTACTACAGATTTTGATGAAACGTGCTTTTTTGTTGATTGTTTGGAATACCGGTACATATTTTATTTGTATTAACCACAGATAATGGTGTTGAGATGTAGAATTACATTTGTTGATATTTTAAATTTATGTTAATACTTTGCTTGATTAATATTTTTGCACTACATTACAATTTTGGCATGCATGTTTATAATAGGGCCACGAAGAGATAGAAAAAAGTTCCTATATTTCGTTCCGATAATCTAACAAAATAAATTAAAATGACCCTCTCATTGCTTAAATAATAATCTTTATTTAATAATTCATGTACCATAAACATGCCATAGAGGATGGGTAAATACCCGGTGAACAAAATGATTGAAAATTTAATTATGTATTATACAAATGAATATGCTATGTTTACGATTATGAATATGTATATCTATAATAAGTGTGTGCTACTTATCCAGTGGGTACTACTCTGTATTTAACATACTTGTTTTATGTAGGATTTTAGAACTTTGCAATACTTTTATACTACTGCTTTGAAGATATTGAAGAAAGTTGTCACTTTGTTATTTTTCTTTATGTTCATGTTGGTGATACGTAAACATGTTTGTTATAGCAAGTCATATGATCTTATACAAGCTTTATTAGTATTATGATACTGTACTATTATTGTTATTGTTATAAAATGTACAAACAAAAAACCTGTGAAACCTGAATGACAAAATAATTGTTATCAAATGTTTCCTTCAGCATTTCCAATGCCATGTTTGAGATTTTCACTTTCACTATGACTGGGATGGCATGATAATGCCTCTGGTGCACAGATGTTCACTTTCACTATGACTGGAAGGGATGGCATGATAATGACTCTGGTGCACAGATGTTCACTTTCACTATGACTGGGATGGCATGATAATGACTCTGGTGCACAGATGTTCACTTTCACTATGACTGGGATGGCATGATAATGCCTATGGTGCACAGATTTTCTGTCCACTGCAATGGACCAGGTTTAAGAATATAGGCATATCTAGGGGGGCCTAATTTTTTTTAAGTTTGAAATATTTTCAGGAATGTTTGTGGCACTTACGTCTTAGGCTCATGTCATTGTAGCCCCCCCCAAATTGATTTTCTGGATCCACCACCAATAGGCATACATGTAAAAAAAAAGGACTGTGGTTTATCCTTAACCACTAGTTTTATTGATAAAATTATTACTATGGGTGTAATTGAAAAAAACATGGTTTTCTGCTTTTTGGCGGCCAATTTTTAGATACCAGTGAAATGCAATGTTTGAACAAATGCACTTTCTGCATAACAACCACAGCTGTGGTGAGAACACAATGTGAAAACCTGATTCTTATGTTATGTTAATAAATATAGAACCAATCAATCTTGACACCAATAATCGTTTTCAATTTTTTGATAACATTATTGTTTTGTTAACATTTTGTTTCTCTGAAGTCAGGTCATGGGATTTAACGTCCACGTTCAGAGCCAGGTATTTCTAGGTCAGAGGTCTGTGCTGTGTTGTGATGTCTGTCACATGGCTATTGGAAAATTGAAGTCATCTCTGTAATATTTTGTAGGGCATATCATTTTGTATGGTCATAACATCACCTTATGATCTTGTTTTATTGAATGTTATTATGTTCTTATGGCAGAAAGCACATAATTATACAAGTATTTTACTAATGACCAACTTCAATTTGTGTCATTTTATTATGTCTATGTATGTAAATTTACTCCTTTATCTTTGTTCACCAATTGGGAATAAATTATTTTGGATAAAATATACTTCAGATGTTATTTTTTGTTTTAATAGATAATAATTTCAGCAGTTCTTTTAGTGTTTCGCTGTCAACAAGAATGTAATTTTACAATCCAGTTGTTTTGTTACAATATTATTAAAATTTAGTATTAAAACATCAGGTCATATAAATGTTTTAAACCAGCCTCTGGTTGTACTATAAGACTTGAGGCTGGTAAGTATTGAGATCAAAATTCAGTAGAGGCATTGGATTTTTAATCTGCGTATCAGTTCCAACTCAAGAGTCAATGCTCTACAAGGCGTGAGCGGGCTGTAGCCGACACCGTAGCGCGCCCGCCTTTGAAGCGTTCGGTCGTCGGATCAATCCTTCTCAGTGGAGCCAGCTGCAGTCTGGGCTATTTTCCGTTCCA